>VDFB02299824.1:0-14137 GCA_007258455.2 Sequoia sempervirens | reverse complement strand
CGGTAGTTGATCAACGGTCATGTGAAATTCATCCTTCAGAAAGGGCACGTGGCACCCACCCATGATATCACGATCAATAAAGATCCTGCAATTCCCGATTACACGATGGCGAGCAATTGTTGATATATGAAGGCAATTGATCAACGGTAGCGCAAACTTGATCCCTCTGCAAAATAAAACATTTATTAAGAGGACAAGGGGGCATTACTAGGTGGATACAAAATAATGACATAAGTATTTTTTAAACGATGAAACCTGGGGCCAACCAAGACTTAGGAAAATAAAAACCCTGCGGAGGAAATACAAATTAAAACAAAGGGACTTGGCCTAGGCGAACTGATAGAACATAAGTGATTTAAAAAACCCCTCAAAAAGTAACAATGAAATAGATCCCAACCAAGGCATAAGATAAATACAAGGGTTTTACATGCAGATAAGGCTAAAACCCCCAACCCAGGGAAAAAATCCAACACCATGAAAGACCAGTGATAGAAGGCAGGGCATGAGTGGAACAAAAGGAGCAAAAATGTGAAGTTCCATCAGTAGCTCCTGTTGGGGACATTCATTCCACTAGAATGAAGCAAGGATTTAGAATCTCAGGTAGAGCAGACTAAGAGGCAGAGCTGACCAAAAAGGGATTTTTCGGACAAAACAACCCAAACTATGTACAAAATATATACAAAATATACAAACCTAAACTGCTGTTTTATGGAAAAGAATACTTCAAGAATTGTCCATGAACTGGCAATTCAAGAATATCCCCTGTCACATCTTGGAGGAAGTGCAAATCTTCACCCCACTTACCATTAATAAAAAATGGACCCAACCAGATTGCATCAAATTTCCCATGTTTCCCTTTATCTTCCAGTCTGGCATTCCACATTAAAACCAAATCTCCATCTTTGGAACTCCTTGCAGTTTCCCTCTTATCATACAAATTATTTACTTTCACTTACAACTTTGCATTTCTCTTTTGAGCCTCCCTCTTGGTTTCATCTAATTTTATAAGAGCTTCCACTCTCAATTGCATCTCATCATCAATTTCATTATCATACATCTAGACAAACTTATACATTTCCATTAAGTTGTTTTGGGGCAACCTGGCATTTATCCCATAAACCAAGTCAAATGGGGCACAACCTATTTCCTTCTTCACAGTTACCCTATCTGCCTAGACTGCTAATCTTAGCTTAGAATCCCAAGCCTTTTTATTCTAATCCAGGATTCTTTTAATGATCTTCATCAAGATTTGAATGCTTGATTTTTCCTATCCATTCCCCTGTGGGTGATATGGTGATGAATAATAAATTTGGATGCCATGCTTCTCACAGAATTCTATGTATTCCTCAGATCTAAAACACATTGCATTATCTGATACAATCCTTTTTGGACATCTAAATCTAGTCAATATGTTGCTCATCAGGAAGTCAATTACTACTTTACTAGTGACTTTCTTTGTTGGAATTGCTTCCACCCACTTGGTGAAATAATCAGTGGCCACCAATATCCATGAATGGCCTCCACTAGATTTACATGCTATCTCTCCTACAAAATCAATACCCCATTGCTGGAATGGAGCTTGTACTATAACTGGTTTTAGGGGCAAGTTGCCAGAAAAATTTAACTTACTAGAGAAACGTTGACAAGCATCACATGTCTTCACTAGTTGGTGTGCATCCTTAAAAACTACAGGCCACCAAAATCCAGCCCTCATTATCTTATGTGCAGTTGTTTTAGCCATATAATGCCCCCCACAAACTCCACCATGCATCTCACTTAGAAGTTATTTTGCTTGATCTTGGTCAACACACTTCAGCATGACACCTTCTCCATTTCTCCACCAGAGCTTTCCATCTACAATAACATATTTGATAGCACGTAACTTCAATGTCCTTTTCTCATTTTCACTTAAATTGTCAGGACATTTCATTCTTTGCAAATAATATCACATCTTTATACCATTCAGAATGCTCCATATCACATATGTGTGATCTATTCTCCTCTTCTAGCAAATTTATCTGATTTGCTTCCAGATTACTTTGGGCCATAAGCTTGGCCAATCCTTGTCCTCTTACCAGTTTAGTAATCTGAACCTCAATATTGAATTCTTGAATCCTATTTATCCATCTACACCTTCTTCCTGACACTTCTTGTTGTGTGAAGATGTCCTTAGCAACAACACGAGGAACATAGGCAATTATAGTAGCTCCCATCAAATAAGGCCTAAAAGCATTTACTTCTTTCACCAGTGCATATGCTTGTTTTTCATTTATATCATACTTAAGTTCTGTAGCTTGTAAAGATTTTCTGAAAAAGGCTACAAGCTGTTCAAAACCTTCTGCATTCTTTTGTAACAACACAACTGCAATTGTGTGGAAAGAAGCAAATGAAAAAATCTGTAGAGGTTTGGAAAAATTAGGGGTTCTTAACACAGGAGCCTCCTTTATTGCTTGCTTAATGGCTTGGAAAGTCTGCATAGACTCCTTATCCCATTCAACTTTGGCTCCTTTCTTGAGCATTTGGAAATAGGGCGAACTATCTCAGCAAAATTTGTCACAAACCTCCTTAAGAAGTTTATTTGTCCAAAGAAAGATTGTATTCCTTTGACATTTCAGGGTTGTAGAACTTTATCAATTGCAATTACCCTCTCTGGATTAATTTTTACTCCATCCTTGGAAACAATATGTCCCAATAATTTTCCCTCTAACACTCTGAACACACATTTCTTTGGATTCAAAGAAATACCATACTCCAAGGCTCTAATGAATATCTTCTCTAGATGCTCACAATGATCCTCTTCCTTTTTAGAATATGCTATCAAGTCATCTTGGTAAATCACCAAAAACAAGTTAATGAAATATGAGAATGCCACATCCATGGCTCTCTGAAAAGTAGCCCCTGCATTTGTTAGACTAAATGGAATTCTTCATAAACATATGTTCCCCATGGTGTGGTGAAAGCTATCTTAAACTGCTTAGATTCTTTGACTATAAGCTAGTTATAACTAGAAAAACCATCCATCATAGACATTAATTCACAGCCTATCACCCTTTGCAACATGGCCTCCATATTGGGTAATGGATAGTTGTCTTTTAATGAAGACACATTCAAATTTATGAAATCTACACATAACCTAATGTCTCCATTTTTCTTCTGTACTGGAACCAAGTTTGACACCCATGATGAATGCTTGATTGGTTTGATGATTCCTGTATCCCTTAGTTTCATTAATTCTGCTTGAATTTTGGGGGCTAAGGTGGGATTAATAGGCCTTTGCTTTTGTCTGAATGGTTTGGAATCCTCACGCAAAGGAATCTCATGTTGGAAAAGATCCTCCCTATATTCCTTAAGATCATCATATGACCATGAAAACACATGCCTAAACTTCCTTAATAAGTCAATTAGCATCCTTCTCACCTTTGGTGACATTTTCTTTCCAATACACACCTTCTTTGGGGATGCTTATGTTCCAAGATTTATCTCTTCCAAGTCATTAGGATGGGAAGCAGTGTGATTAGCCTTTGTCTTATCTTGATCATCAAACACTCTTTCTAGTACAACTAGACCCTTGGGAATTGTGTTTGTATTTAATTGAATGACCTTATTTCCAAATATAGTATCCTTACCATCAATATTTTCAACAAAAGCTCCAAAGTCAATCTCTTGATTTTCATATTCACCCACACAATTCAAAAATCTTAATATATCATCATCATTATAAAAAACTTGCCAATTTTTTATGTTATCAGGAACAGATGGCCTAGTTTGCACCTCAACCTTTGAAATTTCAACATAAAACATATCATCTGGTCTTACTGCAATATTAGCTAATAAATTTGCCACCTTATTCCGACCTCTCTCCATCCATCCTATGCCAAATGCATCAAATCTCTCCAATTCATCCCAAACAACATTCCTATACTGTTTCAACCTCTTGTTCTTTGATACGTACTTGGATCTAACTTGGGAAACCACAAGCTCAGAATCCCCAATTGCCTTGAGCTTCTTGATCCCATGTTTTTCAGCCAATCTCAACCCCAGTAACAAGGCTTCATACTCTGCCAAATTATTTGTACATTCAAATAACAAAGTGAAAGAGAACCTAAATGTCTTTCCACTTGGTGATCGTAACAAAACACTTGCACCAGAGCCTTCCTTTGAACTTGCACCGTCAAAATACATAGTCCACAAGTCATTAGATTCTGACAATTGTTTTATTTCTGTATCAATCAATGCAGTAGGCTTATCACAATTGCTAGAATATTCCTCAACCCTAAACTCATCTACACCATTGTCAATAAAACATGTCATATTTTCAATCGGGCCATGCTCAATCATATGAGGTACTTTTGATTCTCTTTCAATTTTGACATCCTTACCATCAATGGAGAAAGTAGCAAATGACAAATCACATTGCATGTTACCCCCCATTGATGCACTCCATTTTCTTGACAAAAGCATTCCAAAATGAGGTGGGATGTCTGCAACTAATACAGTGATGACTAAATCCTTGTCAGGGTACTGAGTCAATTCATAAGGCAATGCTCTGATAGTTCCAACAATTGGCACTTCTCTTGAATCCATATCATAACATTTACCTTGAGCAGTATCTACTGTCAAGCCCATTGCCTCCATTATTTTGACTGGCATAGCATTATTTGATGCCCCTGAATCTATCATACAATTCCTTAAAGTTTTCCCATTTATATCCACACTTAAGAAAAAAGGGGTTATATTTTCAAGGCACATATTAATAGAATTTCCTAAATATACAGGAGGAATTTGTGACACAATTCCCTCTTCCTTTTCTTTCTCTTTATCCTTCACTTCTTTACCACTTCCTTGCTTAGTCTTATTACCAACAATATTTGTGATCAAGGCTATTGTCTTTTCTTTGTGTTCATTTATTCTCATCATTTCTAACAGAGGTACAGTTACTTTAACCTGAGAAAGCACATGAAACATATCTATAGGTGTATATTTAGGCAAATTAGACATCATACCTTCATCATTTTCCTTTTTCTCTTGTTGATTACTTCCTCCTAGCTTCTTTTGCTTCTTATCTTTTGCAACAGGTTCAACTACCTTTGTAATCACCTTGGTCTTCACTAGTGACAAAGTCACATCTTCTTGAGGCTTTGGGGTTTCATTCCTTTTAGCCCAAACCTTATCACTCTTAACTTCTTTGACTTTTACAACATCCTTTTTGTTGTCAACCTTAATACCTTTGTTTTTGTCCTTTTGTTCTTTAATAAATAGGCCAACATGTTTACCCTGTTCACCACCCATAGTTCTATTTCTCAATTGAAGTGAAGTTCTCATTTGAGCAGCCATTTCTTTAGTCAATCTTGCAATCTCTTCTTCTGATGGTCTCCTTAAGGACACCGAATCTTCAACCTGTTCCATATTGCAAGCATTATGATCAAACTCACCTTCCTCATCAGAAAATACCTGTTGATGATACATCTCACTTTTCTGCCTTTGATTACCCACATCAGCTTCCTGTATTTCATCATCAGAGGAACATTCTACCTCATCAATGTATGATCTAGCCATACAAACATCTACATCATCCTGCTCATATTCTGATGTTTGATCATGAACATCCTCTTCCACTTCCTTAGCAACAAGCAACTGAGCAACACCACAATAATTTTGATCATGTGGATGTTCACACACTTCACACCACGGTCTATCTGCTACTAGATTCACTGAATGTTTCTACAAGGGGTTTGGCGTATGCTGATCAAATTTAGGCTTCTGGCTAGGCAAGATTGGTTTTCCATCTTTCCAATTTGTATTATAAGGATAATTTTGCAATCTGAGTGGCCTATCATTTTTATTATAAATTTTCCTTTCATTTCCTATACCCTTCTCTTTTTTAGCAACAACTTGCTTTATGTCTTTCAGAGTATTTTAAACCTTTTCCCACTTTTCATCATCTGTAGGCTTTATAGCTGGAATCTTCTCAGTCTTATTCTTAGGATTTTTTGAAAGTATAGGTTCTTCTCTCCTACCATACTTCCCAGAAGCTCTTCTATTACTCTCAATATTTATAGCCACCCTAAATGCATCCCTCATATTCTGAGGGTCCTTATCTCTGAGGAGATATGCCATTTTAGCATCAAAAGCATTGAAATATGTAGTTAAAAAACATTTTCATCAAGCCTCAAAACCTGAAACAATTTATACATTGCTTTATGAAATCTTAAATTAAACTCTGTCACAGGCTCATTCAATGACTTCTTGATGTTATTAAATTCATTTAACATAAAACTAGCATTAGGTAAACCTCTATACCAATCCCTGACATCTTCTACCAGAGATTGTACAAACAATTTCATTACAACATCTTCATGTTCTACCTCATAATCATTTAGCATATCCATAAAAGCTTTCAAGTGTTCCTCTGCTGTTACAACATTATTGCCATGAACCACTTTTCAAACTCACCCCATGAACCAATACTAGCATTAGGTAAACCTTTATACCAATCCCTCGTATCTTCTACCAGAGATTGTACAAACAATTTCATTACAACATCTTCATGTTCTACCTCATAATCATTTAGCATATCAATAAAAGCTTTCAAGTGTTCCTCTGCTGTTACAACATTATTGCCAACAAACTTATTCATCTTTTCTCTCAAGTCAGCAGGGATGGGATTTGGATAACTAGGGATACCATCAAAGAATAATGGCCTATACCTTTCCAACTGTATATGTCATTGTTGAAATAATCCTTCATTCCTCTGAGGATCAACACCAGACCCTAAGTCTTGCACTCTAGAACCATCCTGATTTGGATTTATAGACCTATTTGCATGATTCTTCAGGATATAATTATTTATGGTGGGGTCTGGATTAGTTTTAGGACCTCCCTTTAAAACATCTTGGTGATTTGATAAGGTTGCAGCTTGTGTAGCCTCATCCATGTTTAACATCTTTAGGAAACTTATTTTTTTCTTCATTTCTACATTCACAGCCTAAATCTTTGTTCTCTCCAACTCTTTTTCCAGAGCTTCATTCTCCCTTTTAGCCTTTTTTAAGGCATATTCTATTTGAAATGACACACGAGGTGAGAGATCTTGTTGAGTGAAATGGGGAGTCACCTTCTCATTTATTTTAATCCCCTCAACCTTTTGCTTTCCCTTATCTAAGACAGGCTTACTCGGTTGAGACTTAACATGATTTAAGGGTTTTGGGTCAACAGGTTTGGGTTGGAAATCAATGTGGCCTACTAGGTTTTATTTAGACACAAGTTTTGCTTCCTTCTTAGCAATCTTATGTACAACCAGACCCTCAACACTTGGTTTAGTTTCTTCTTGGTTCAAGAGCTTCATTGTCACCAACTGTCTCATTAACCTATCCATTTCAATCACAACATTCCTCAACTCTGCTTCTCTCTCTTTTTCTCTTTTCACCCTAAGCTCAGCTTGCTTTTGGATTTCCTACCTCAAAGAATTAATGTCTCTAAAAACATCTTTAGGGTCAGGAAAAGTCACATTAGAACTTGATGTATCATCTAGGTCTATTAGATTGACCTCTTCTAGTACATGTTCAGACAATAAAGGGTTTATATCATTTTCAGCAAGAGGAGGAGGCACATCACTGGTGCATTCTCTGTGATGGCTTCAACTTCTACTCCTGCCTCTTCTTTTTTCAGCATATTTGACACTAACATGCCCTTTACTTTTCCATGTCACATCTTCTTGAACCGGTGTATTAAATAATGAATAAAAAAATCCACAACTATCTGAATCTAAATTTCTAGACACCTCTTCAAGATTCTCAGGGATAGGGTGTAAAAGCTTACTTGTACCTTGTTGTACAGGGTCTTGTGATGTAGGAGCAACATTACTAGATTCTGGTCTTTTCTTTATCTAGTCCTTCTTCACTTTGGGAAGTTCACCTTCCAATTTCTTTTCTAGATGATTCTTCATGAATGACCTGGTGTTCTTCATTCTTCGTACTAGTCCAAAATTTCTTTCCACTTATAATAAACCTTTCACAATAAAATGCACACTGGTGCAGAGGCTTTATAGTCGCCACCCAATTAGCTTGGGAATACCAAATACCTAAAGACACGTGGTGGAGAATGAAAACCTTTGGAACCTCGTACTGTCAACACACAAAAGTGCTTTACAATATAAGTCTTAACACTTAAGAAAATAGAAGAAGTGGACAAAACTAACACAAAATTTTAGGCTCAACCTTTAAATCATAGAAATACTATGACAACTCTATGAAAAATGGACAACCGACACAGTAACAAGAAATATTAAAATTAACTCCCTAGTAGAGTCGCCATTTTGTTGGTTCTATTTTACACTGTAACTAGGTTTGTCTTCTAATCTACCTATGGAAATGCCAATTCCAATCAAGGGAAGCTCAAAGGACCTGGACCAACTGATGAGGACTTTAAAATCCTCCTACACTTTGGGCTCTGCAAGAACTGGGAGGGTGATCCCTTAATGTGTTTACAACCTCTGCACCATTATCATAAACAACATTAACAATAGCAGATAATCTCACTTAATAGCTCAACATGATAGGATAATATAGAATAGAATCGGTTGTTCATCGATAATATCAACTACCTGGAGCATGAGATAACTAAAACACAATCCACAGTATAAGATAGTCATTAATTTGTAATTGGTAGCAAGCTCTTGGAAAAGACAAACAAATACTGAACCATATGGGTAATTACAACTTAGACCAGTGCCATATATCCATTGGGTAGAAGTCAAATTCATAAGCATCTAAAGGTATATGACAGATTTAACACATAACATATGAGATCCTTGACAACATTACCTTGTAATCTCATCAATATGTATTCTAACTCAATACTACTTATCAAATCCTTATACAAAACACATCTAACTACAATCCCATTCAAACATTTTAATTAATTCCTTGAATTAAAGATAAAATAGAATCATACACACCACAATAGTGAGATGGATAAAACAACCCTTAGTTATTTTACTCAAAGCTTAGATATGCATGTACAATGGAGAGACATGAGCTTGAATTTTTCATTTCAACTCAAATGCTAGTACTGTTATACAACATTAAATCCCCATGAACTCAAACCTAAATTGCATTTCTCTCTAAAACCATCAGACTTTACAAGTTGCTCTGTAACTTCACCTGGACTCGAAAAAATTATCTAACTTGCTACCTGTACTTGTGGCCTTGAAATCCTTCTTATAGAAAATGAAGGAGCAAACAAGCATCGGGCTAGAGAGTACACATCTCACCAGTCAACATCTGATTTATTGATTAAATCGTGCCAGTAAGCGCCTCATCCACCATTAAAGCCCACCCGCGTGCTGGATGAATGACTCCAACCATATTTGACGCAGACTTTAAATTTGAGCCGTCGATCCCTTAGTTGAATCAAATCATCAAACGATCATTTTCGAAACAAGCTAATACATTCACCAACATGGAAAATAATGGGCCCACCATACCATGCACTGCGAAGGAAGTCCACGTGGCAGTCGCCTGCGATATCACAATTAGTAAAGATCCTACAACTTTGGATCACGCGATGACAGGAAACTGTTGATCTTGAGCATCAATGATCTCATTCCTTCAACACAGTTGTCAGCCTTATCACTATCCATTGAGCAAATTTTCTGATGAGATCATAACATCTCCTTCAATTTAAAACATGTGAACCTCAAGAGCACTTTAGTAACCTGCAACATAACATATTAAAACCGGGTTAAAGTATTTCATTATTCCTTCGACTCCACCAGATGAGACACTTGGCGCCTGCCCATAATATCACGATCAACGAAATCACAGTGGTGGGGTCATCGCGGGATGGCGAGGAATGGCTGAGATCAAATGGTAGTTGATCAACGGTCGCGTGAAATTCATCCTTCAGAAAGGGCATGTGGCACCCGCCTATGATATCGCGATCAATAAAGATCCTGCAATTCTCGATCACGCGATGGCAGGCAACCGTTGATATCTGAAGGCAATTGATCAATGGTAGTGCGAACTTAATCCCTCTAAAAAATAAAAAAATTATTAAGAGGAGAAGGGGGCATTACTAGGCGGATGGAAAACAATGACATAAGTTGTTTTTAAAAGATGAAACTCGGGGCCAACCAAGACTTAGGAAAATAAAAACCCTATGGAGGAAATAAAAATTAAAACAAAGGGACTTGGCCTAGATGAATTGATAGAACATAGATTTTAAAACCCCCTCAAAAAGTAACAACGAAATAGATCCCAACCAAGGCGTAAGATAAATACAAGGGTTTTACATGCAGATAAGGCTAAAACCCCCAACCAGGGAAATAATCCAACACCATGAAAGACCAGTGACAGAAGGTAGGTTATGAGTGGAACAAAAGGAGCAAAAATGTGAAGTTCCATCAACAGGGACGGTGATGATGCCTAGGAAGGACACATCCTAAGGAATAAATGACAGAGTTTGTTCTTCAGAAAAACACATCTGAAGAATACTGATGTCGAAAGGAGTGATCCTTAGATGTCAAGAGGATCCCTCAAAATGTTGAATGACAGTGACGATGCCTAGGAAGGACACATCATAAGGCATGGATGACAAAGGTTATTCTTCAGAAGGACACATCTGAAAGCTAACCAAGAGTTGACAGTTTGACAGGTTATGATCATTTGACTTGTTTTGACTGAGTTTGACTTATGTTGACCATATGTCGATTTCTTTGACATGCTGATGTGATTGTCATGTTTGAATAAATGATTGCCATACTTTGTTTTAGGAGTTTTCCAGTTTGGAAAATGATTTGTCTTGACTTGGAGACTCTTGATGTGTGTGCCAGTGTAATGCCATGAACCCTAATGGACTGACCTAGTGCGGCCTCGGGGGCTCATCGACAGATGGCCTTGCCTACGTCATACACTCAGAGACCTCGTAGTTTGACACGACCAATGACTTTGTCTTGATGACCAAAGATTGAGTCATGCTTTTATTTTGACAAACCTAAAAGGACTAATCTAATGTCTCGGGGACTCGAAAATGAGTCTTGCCTACTTAGCAAATGCGTAGAGACAATGTAGTTCAGACGAATGACAAAGAATAATTTATTTGATGGACTTGACAAGGAATGATTCTATTTTTTGTGATTTCGAGATAGTTTGACGTTAGTTGTGGTTTCGTCAGGACACTTTTCAATTTTTAGGTCTTTTTTCAAGATATTTTACAATGTTTTTGGTCTTTCTTAAGGGCATTTTGTGATGTTTTTGTCTTTTTTCAGGACTTTTAATGTTTTTGTCTTTTTTAGGACTTTTTATGATTTTTTTGTCTTTTTTCAGGACTTTTTATTATTTTTTTGGTCTTTTTTTTAGGAATTTTTTGTGATGTTTTTGATCTTTTTTCAAGACTTTTTTGTGATGTTTTTGGTCTTTTTTCAGGACTTTTACAATTTCTGAGACCATGTGTGATATCCACTGCAGTCACATGATAATTTTTTTTCCCCTAGTCAGGTCCAAGACTTAGCCAATTTTAAAGGACGTGAAAATGATATGCATGGGGTGCCGGATGGACAATATTCAAGACTTGATGTCAACCTTTTTTCAACCATGAAAGGAAGTGTATGATGTCATGAAAGATGTTGTGGTGGTGATGGAAAATGTGTTTCATCATTGACCAAGACAAATAAAGTAACAGTAGATGGAAAAACAATGATTGATTATGCATGGTGCCTGTTTGCTAGGTTTTCACCACGGTACTTATCCAAAGTGCCTATTTTCCAGGTTTTCACTATTGGATGAATTATTTCTCTTTAATATTTTTGTTATTTTTTCATTTTTTTTGGTGCCGTCAAGACGCCTGTTTGCCAGGTTTTCATCAAGGCAACAATTTTTTTGTTATTTTTAAGGTTTTTCAGCCTGACCTTTTGATGCTATGTGTAGAACTTTCGGAGATGTAGACTATTGATAGGATTTGTTAGTTTTTCTCCCTCTAGAGTTGCTAGCTGATAAGCTCCAGAACCAAAGGAGGGTATGATGACATATGGACCTAGCCAATTTGGTTCAAATTTTCCAGGTTTTTCTTTGTCGGCTTGATTTTTTGGGTTCTACATGAGGACTAGGTCACCAATGTCAAAATTACTGACCGTTACTCTCTTGTTTTAACTATGACAGAGACGGTTCTAATGTGCCTGTAGATGGTTCAGGGAATTATTCCTTCTTTCCTCTAACATCTCCAGCTCATGTAGATGTGACTGTCTATACTCCTCATCATCGGTCAGACCCTTTAGGGAGACTCGTAAAGAAGGAATTTATTTGATGCCTCGGCTTGACTGTTTCCTTGTGGGTAATACAGAGAGGAAAAATGATGTTGGATATGAAATTCCTCACATAACTCATGAATGCCTTTGTTTTTAAATGAATGTCCATTGTCAGTGATGATGGATTGCGGAAGGCGATACCGACAAATGATATAGTTAAGAATCTATTTGGAGATTTTTTTTCCAGTTATGTACGTTAGGGGGATGGCTTTGATCCACTTCATAAAGTACTCAGTGGCGGTTATGATGAATTTGTGGCCATTGGATGAGGTAGGATGGATCTTGCCCACAAGGTCGAGTCCCCATTGTGTGAAGGGCCACGAAGACGTGATTGGTCGAAGTTCTTGTGCTGGAGCATAAATCAAATCACTGTGAATTTGACATTGGTGAAAAGTCTCCACATATTCTAATGTATCTTTCTCAATGGTTGACCAATATTACCCAAGTCTCGTAATCTTCTTGGCCACAGTAGGACCACTCGAATGAGACCCACATATACCCTCATGTTCTTCATGTAAGGTTGTGTGTGCTTTGTTGGTGTCGAGACATGTCAACATAGGTCCATGCGAAGTTGACTTTACATTTTGCAAAGAATTTGTGAAATTTCGGTCTCTCTTCTTTAGTCAAGGATGTAGCGAAGAGGACCATTTTGGGCTCTTTTGTTGTCGATATGTTGTCTTCTATGGTGTCCTCTATGAGCATAGCTGATTTCTCTTGTGTTATAGGAAGAAAGTGCAGTCCTCCATCTTTGGGCACCTCAAAGAGGTTTTCACGTGCAGATACATCCTTTGTTTTTACTTTTTGGTTGTCAGAAGGTGCCTTTCGGTTTTCACCTAAAGATGTTTCATTTTTTTTAATTCTTATTTTTAATTTTGCGACTGGAGGATAGAGCAGTCTTGCCAAAGTAGGCTACACAATCTAGGTCAATGGTGAATCCTTTCTTGTGATCACCACTGGGTATGCTCTCACGTAATCCCATAAATTCTGCAATAGCCTCATCATTTTGAAAGGTGTCTAGGACTGGTGGGCCTTGTTGGTCCCAATCAATTAATTGTGGATAGACTAGGGAAATGCCATTGTCAGCGTTGGTGAATTGAGGGGAGGATGCAGGAAGAATGTAGATGGATTTAGAGATATTGTTTCACTTATTTCATATTCGTTGTCAAAGTAAGGGGTGAAGGACTTAAAGTCATGGTTGTCAGCGTTATTTGGTAATTCAGATGGATTCAACTGATGGTTACTAGATTTAGGTGGTGGGTCTTGTATATCATGGGGAAGGGAAATGGAACTATGACTATTTGGTGCCTGATTGATTTTAAATGTTAGCCAAAATTTTTGTTTAGAGGTAAGCTCCCCTATTTCAATGAACAAATCATCGAGGCAACAGTCACTTAGGGATCTTTGGGAGCCAAATTCCCACTCTTGGGAGTCAGTTTCAGTAAAGGTTTCCTTAGCGGTCTCAACACTTTCTGAAGCATGCACACGCTCACTCAAAACTCCACTGGTATGTCGGTCGTCATTGTTGGGCAATCCATACCCTAATCCAAGATATTTTGGTATTTTGAAAGATTCTATGGGCTCTCTTCGTCCAGTTTTATTTCTACCTAGGCCACTAGTTCCATCGTAGCCCTTAGCCTTCATCATGTCATATCCCTTGCCATATCTCTTAACTAGTAATGGGGGTAGGTCGGCCATTTCTTTATAGAGCCATCCTGTAATATCAGCAAGGTCCTCATTACTCATGTCTCCCCATTTTATGAAAACCGTCTTTGGTGGAACTTTGAAAATTTCTTTGGGTTCCATTCTAAAACATGTTCAATCGTAGACCTTTAGAGACTT
>VDFB02299823.1:0-11589 GCA_007258455.2 Sequoia sempervirens | reverse complement strand
TCTTCGTACTAGTCCAAAATTTCTTTCCACTTATAATAAACCTTTCACAATAAAATGCACACTGGTGCAGAGGCTTTATAGTCGCCACCCAATTAGCTTGGGAATACCAAATACCTAAAGACACGTGGTGGAGAATGAAAACCTTTGGAACCTCGTACTGTCAACACACAAAAGTGCTTTACAATATAAGTCTTAACACTTAAGAAAATAGAAGAAGTGGACAAAACTAACACAAAATTTTAGGCTCAACCTTTAAATCATAGAAATACTATGACAACTCTATGAAAAATGGACAACCGACACAGTAACAAGAAATATTAAAATTAACTCCCTAGTAGAGTCGCCATTTTGTTGGTTCTATTTTACACTGTAACTAGGTTTGTCTTCTAATCTACCTATGGAAATGCCAATTCCAATCAAGGGAAGCTCAAAGGACCTGGACCAACTGATGAGGACTTTAAAATCCTCCTACACTTTGGGCTCTGCAAGAACTGGGAGGGTGATCCCTTAATGTGTTTACAACCTCTGCACCATTATCATAAACAACATTAACAATAGCAGATAATCTCACTTAATAGCTCAACATGATAGGATAATATAGAATAGAATCGGTTGTTCATCGATAATATCAACTACCTGGAGCATGAGATAACTACAACACAATCCACAGTATAAGATAGTCATTAATTTGTAATTGGTAGAAAGCTCTTGGAAAAGACAAACAAATACTGAACCATATGGGTAATTACAACTTAGACCAGTGCCATATATCCATTGGGTAGAAGTCAAATTCATAAGCATCTAAAGGTATATGATAGATTTAACACATAACATATGAGATCCTTGACAACATTACCTTGTAATCTCATCAATATGTATTCTAACTCAATACTACTTATCAAATCCTTATACAAAACACATCTAACTACAATCCCATTCAAACATTTTAATTAATTCCTTGAATTAAAGCTAAAATAGAATCATACACACCACAATAGTGAGATGGATAAAACAACCCTTAGTTATTTTACTCAAAGCTCAGATATGCATGTACAATGGAGAGACATGAGCTTGAATTTTTCATTTCAACTCAAATGCTAGTACTATTATACAACATTAAATCCCCATGAACTCAAACCTAAATTGCATTTCTCTCTAAAACCATCAGATTTTACAAGTTGCTCTGTAACTTCACCTGGACTCGAAAAAATTATCTGGCACTGCACGTACTTGTGACGCCGAAATCCTTCATAGAAACTGAAGAAGGACGGCGTAGGGCTGGAAATTGCACGTATCGCGATCAACATCACAGTTTATTTGATTGAAATGCGTGCGATGAAGACCTCATCCGCAATTTAAAGCCCCACTTGCGTCTTTGGATGGGCCGGCTCCAACCATATTTTGGCCATGAACTTTTAGAGAATTTGAGTACGTCGATCCAGCCGGATTTGAATCAAATCATCAAGCGGTGTTTTAAAACGAAGCTAATACATTCACCAGCATGGAGAAATAGTAAGGTACCACTTCTGCATGCGTGAAGGGAAGTCGCATTAATGCGATGCTGCTGATATCCTGTCGATGAAAGATCTGCGGCTTTGGATCCAGCAGCGATGGCGGTGATCTTGAGCATCAATGATCTCATTCGCTGCTTTCCCTGATTGTCAACCTTATCACTATCCATTGAGCAGCTTCCAGATAAGAAGTCCATAACATCTCCTTCGATTTAAAACATATGAACCTCAAGAACTTTAGTAACTTTGCAACATAACATAATAAAAACTGGGTTAAAAGTATTTCATTATTCCTTGACTCCACCATATGGGAACTACTTAAGCGCCTGCCATAATATCACGATCGAAATGAAATCCGCGATGGTAGAGTCATCCGCGAGATGGCGAGGAATGGCTGAGATCAAATGAAGGTGGTTGATCCAGGTCATGTGAAATTAAATCCTTTAGAAAGGGCATGGCTGCCTGTGATATCGCTGATCAATAAAAGATCCGCAATTCTCGATCTACGCAATGGCGGGCAGATTGATATCTGAAGGAAATTGATCAATGGTAGTGTGAACGAAAATCCCTCCTAAAAAAATTATTAAGAGGAGAAGGGGGCATTACTAGGCGGATGGAAAACAACGACATAAGTTGTTTTTAAAAGATGAAACCCGGGGCCAACCAAGACTTAGGAAAATAAAAACCCTATGGAGGAAATAAAAATTAAAACAAAGGGACTTGGCCTAGACGAACTGATAGAACATAGATTTTAAAACCCCCTCAAAAAGTAACAACGAAATAGATCCCAACCAAGGCGTAAGATAAATACAAGGGTTTTACATGCAGATAAGGCTAAAACCCCCAACACAGGGAAATAATCCAACACCATGAAAGACCAGTGACAGAAGGTAGGTTATGAGTGGAACAAAAAGGAGCAAAAATGTGAAGTTCCATCAACAGGGACGGTGATGATGCCTAGGAAGGACACATCCTAAGGAATAAATGACAGAGTTTGTTCTTTAGAAAAACACATCTGAAGAATACTGATGTCGAAAGGAGTGATCCTTAGATGTCAAGAGGATCCCTCAAAATGTTGAATGACAGTGACGATGCCTAGGAAGGACACATCATAAGGCATGGATGACAAAGGTTATTCTTCAGAAGGACACATCTGAAAGCTAACCAAGAGTTGACAGTTTGACAGGTTATGATCATTTGACTTGTTTTGATTGAGTTTGACTTATGTTGACCATATGTCGATTTCTTTGACATGCTGATGTGATTGTCATGTTTGAATAAATGATTGCCATACTTTGTTTTAGGAGTTTTCCAGTTTGGAAAATGATTTGTCTTGACTTGGAGACTCTTGATGTGTGTGCCAGTGTAATGCCATGAACCCTAATGGACTGACCTAGTGCGGCCTCGGGGGCTCATCGACAGATGGCCTTGCCTACGTCATACACTCAGAGACCTCGTAGTTTGACACGACCAATGACTTTGTCTTGATGACCAAAGATTGAGTCATGCTTTTATTTTGACAAACCTAAAAGGACTAATCTAATGTCTCGGGGACTCGAAAATGAGTCTTGCCTACTTAGCAAATGCGTAGAGACAATGTAGTTCAGACGAATGACAAAGAATAATTTATTTGATGGACTTGACAAGGAATGATTCTGTTTTTTGTGATTTCAAGATAGTTTGACGTTAGTTGTGGTTTCGTCAGGACACTTTTCAATTTTTAGGTCTTTTTTCAAGATATTTTACAATGTTTTTGGTCTTTCTTAAGGGCATTTAGTGATGTTTTTGTCTTTTTTCAGGACTTTTAATGTTTTTGTCTTTTTTAGGACTTTTTATGATTTTTTTGTCTTTTTTCAGGACTTTTTATTATTTTTTTGGTCTTTTTTTTAGGAATTTTTTGTGATGTTTTTGATCTTTTTTCAAGACTTTTTTGTGATGTTTTTGGTCTTTTTTCAGGACTTTTACAATTTCTGAGACCATGTGTGATATCCACTGCAGTCACATGATAATTTTTTTTCCCCTAGTCAGGTCCAAGACTTAGCCAATTTTAAAGGACGTGAAAATGATATGCATGGGGTGCCGGATGGACAATATTCAAGACTTGATGTCAACCTTTTTTCAACCATGAAAGGAAGTGTATGATGTCATGAAAGATGTTGTGGTGGTGATGGAAAATGTGTTTCATCATTGACCAAGACAAATAAAGTAACAGTAGATGGAAAAACAATGATTGATTATGCATGGTGCCTGTTTGCTAGGTTTTCACCACGGTACTTATCCAAAGTGCCTATTTTCCAGGTTTTCACTATTGGATGAATTATTTCTCTTTAATATTTTTGTTATTTTTTCATTTTTTTTGGTGCCGTCAAGACGCCTGTTTGCCAGGTTTTCATCAAGGCAACAATTTTTTTGTTATTTTTAAGGTTTTTCAGCCTGACCTTTTGATGCTATGTGTAGAACTTTCGGAGATGTAGACTATTGATAGGATTTGTTAGTTTTTCTCCCTCTAGAGTTGCTAGCTGATAAGCTCCAGAACCAAAGGAGGGTATGATGACATATGGACCTAGCCAATTTGGTTCAAATTTTCCAGGTTTTTCTTTGTCGGCTTGATTTTTTGGGTTCTACATGAGGACTAGGTCACCAATGTCAAAATTACTGACCGTTACTCTCTTGTTTTAACTATGACAGAGACGGTTCTAATGTGCCTGTAGATGGTTCAGGGAATTATTCCTTCTTTCCTCTAACATCTCCAGCTCATGTAGATGTGACTGTCTATACTCCTCATCATCGGTCAGACCCTTTAGGGAGACTCGTAAAGAAGGAATTTATTTGATGCCTCGGCTTGACTGTTTCCTTGTGGGTAATACAGAGAGGAAAAATGATGTTGGATATGAAATTCCTCACATAACTCATGAATGCCTTTGTTTTTAAATGAATGTCCATTGTCAGTGATGATGGATTGCGGAAGGCGATACCGACAAATGATATAGTTAAGAATCTATTTGGAGATTTTTTTTCCAGTTATGTACGTTAGGGGGATGGCTTTGATCCACTTCATAAAGTACTCAGTGGCGGTTATGATGAATTTGTGGCCATTGGATGAGGTAGGATGGATCTTGCCCACAAGGTCGAGTCCCCATTGTGTGAAGGGCCACGAAGACGTGATTGGTCGAAGTTCTTGTGCTGGAGCATAAATCAAATCACTGTGAATTTGACATTGGTGAAAAGTCTCCACATATTCTAATGTATCTTTCTCAATGGTTGACCAATATTACCCAAGTCTCGTAATCTTCTTGGCCACAGTAGGACCACTCGAATGAGACCCACATATACCCTCATGTTCTTCATGTAAGGTTGTGTGTGCTTTGTTGGTGTCGAGACATGTCAACATAGGTCCATGCGAAGTTGACTTTACATTTTGCAAAGAATTTGTGAAATTTCGGTCTCTCTTCTTTAGTCAAGGATGTAGCGAAGAGGACCATTTTGGGCTCTTTTGTTGTCGATATGTTGTCTTCTATGGTGTCCTCTATGAGCATAGCTGATTTCTCTTGTGTTATAGGAAGAAAGTGCAGTCCTCCATCTTTGGGCACCTCAAAGAGGTTTTCACGTGCAGATACATCCTTTGTTTTTACTTTTTGGTTGTCAGAAGGTGCCTTTCGGTTTTCACCTAAAGATGTTTCATTTTTTTTAATTCTTATTTTTAATTTTGCGACTGGAGGATAGAGCAGTCTTGCCAAAGTAGGCTACACAATCTAGGTCAATGGTGAATCCTTTCTTGTGATCACCACTGGGTATGCTCTCACGTAATCCCATAAATTCTGCAATAGCCTCATCATTTTGAAAGGTGTCTAGGACTGGTGGGCCTTGTTGGTCCCAATCAATTAATTGTGGATAGACTAGGGAAATGCCATTGTCAGCGTTGGTGAATTGAGGGGAGGATGCAGGAAGAATGTAGATGGATTTAGAGATATTGTTTCACTTATTTCATATTCGTTGTCAAAGTAAGGGGTGAAGGACTTAAAGTCATGGTTGTCAGCGTTATTTGGTAATTCAGATGGATTCAACTGATGGTTACTAGATTTAGGTGGTGGGTCTTGTATATCATGGGGAAGGGAAATGGAACTATGACTATTTGGTGCCTGATTGATTTTAAATGTTAGCCAAAATTTTTGTTTAGAGGTAAGCTCCCCTATTTCAATGAACAAATCATCGAGGCAATAGTCACTTAGGGATCTTTGGTAGCCAAATTCCCACTCTTGGGAGTCAGTTTCAGTAAAGGTTTCCTTAGCGGTCTCAACACTTTCTGAAGCATGCACACGCTCACTCAAAACTCCACTGGTATGTCGGTCGTCATTGTTGGGCAATCCATACCCTAATCCAAGATACTTTGGTATTTTGAAAGATTCTATGGGCTCTCTTTGTCCAATTTTATTTCTACCTAGGCCACTAGTTCCATCGTAGCCCTTAGCCTTCATCATGTCATATCCCTTGCCATATCTCTTAACTAGTAATGGGGGTAGGTCGGCCATTTCTTTATAGAGCCATCCTGTATTATCAGCAAGGTCCTCATTACTCATGTCTCCCCATTTTATGAAAACTGTCTTTGGTGGAACTTTGAAAATTTCTTTGGGTTCCATTCTAAAACATGGTCAATCGTAGACCTTTAGAGACTTGGGTATTGTTGTGATGCTATATGCCATATGTATTTGAATTCTCCACAGCCTAGGTTCTAGATCTTGACATTGGGTTCATCCTTAGGAAGTGTGCAAGATGGTGGTGTGGTGGAAGACGTGGACGGAGTGGACATGGATGATGATGCAAGTGTGGATGGGTCAATGTATTTAGAAGAAGAGGAGCCAGGAGCTTCTCAGTTGATGGGTACTCAGTTTTCGGAAATACCCCTTAGGTTGGTGCAATATTGAAAAGGGTCAGGGCCTCCATATATGGTGATTTTTGTGTCATCAAATGGGAATTTTAAGCATTGGTGATATGTGGAGGGAACATATTTTAGGGCATGAATCCATGGGAGACCGAGCAAGATGTTGTAAGGTAATTCTAGATCTAGGACCTGACAAGTTGTATCCATAATGATTGGTCCCACTCTGATAGGAAGAGAAATAATGCCTCGTGAAGAACGTTCTTCGTCATCATATGCTTTTATGACTATACTCTTTGTAGGGTCCACACATGCATCAGAAAATCCTAGAGCCTTAACCAGTTTCAAGGAGCATATGTTCAATCCTGCTCCGCCATCTACTAAAACTCTTTTGACCTTATGCTTATGGAAAAAAGTTTCTATGTGTAAGGCGTCATTATGGTTAGTTTTGGGTGATGAGTAGTCTTGATCAGAAAAAGTGACATGATGAGGTGTAGTGAGGTATCCCACCATGGTCTCAAATTGGTTGACATTAATATCCTTAGGGACGGATGACTTTTGTAGGTTTGATGCAGGAGCATCCAGTGGTGTAAGGGCAATCTTGCATCACCCAAAAATAGTTAAATTTCAAGTTTCTCAGTTTTTAGATGTTTTTACATTTTTGGATACCCTTTTCATCATAATGAAATTCCCAATTTATGGTTTTTATTTTCTATTCTTGGGTGGAAAGATATTGCAGTTTTAGTTTCCCAGATTTGCACATGAAAATATTCTGAGTTAGATTTGAGGCACTTAGAGTTCCCAGATCGGCCTTGAAACTTTCCAAAAATTTCAAGTGTGTTTTTTGACCCGTGACCTTTCAGGTTCAGCGATTCCTTGAATGAGTCAGAGTATCAAAAGTTATGTGTAGGGAGTTGGCACACTTTCTAGAAGATACAATTGCAAATGCTCTTTTGAAATTTGAACTTCATGTTGTAAATTTTTGGCGTAAACCATCTAAACTCAAATTTGAATGTTGTTTTAATCCCGAACTAAAGAGGGCTCTATTTATGGGGCGGGTTTCCTAATTTTGGGTAATTTTTGAGACCTTCATATATTAGAAAGGGTTATTTTGTAGGTTTCTGTAACTTGCATGTATTGTAGAAATTGGGGATTTGAGATCCTCTGCATGTAAGAAGCTCCATTTTCTGAGTAATAAAATTATTCTCTTGTTTGTGGGTTATTTTCAAAGTCTCAGGTTGCGCCCTCATCAAGTGGTATCAGAGCGGGTTTTCTTGAGCGTGTGGACAGATCGCCTACCGTGAGGAAGTTCGCACCAGGACCATGGTTGTGGGTCAAGGTCAAGAAATATGCCTCCAAGAGTGATGCCTAGTAGGTGTTGTGGTGCTAGAGGTGGTCGAGGTAGCATAAATACTGGTGGAAGGAATGCATTGGCAGCCCTCAAAGGCAGTTGATGCCACAGTGTAGTTAGAAGGGTTAAGCACGAGGGAGAAAGTGAGGATGAAGGAGAGGAAAGAAAGGTTCAAATGTAGAAAGGGAATAGAAGCGAATTGATCAAGACCAAATGGAAATGTAGGGCCATTTTGAAAGATCGGGGAAAAGACCGAGCAAAGAGATCCCGATTATTCAGTTTGAACCAAAAGAGAGTTGATGAAGCTAGATCAACGCGAGCTAGAAGAATATTTGAAGTATGAGGAAATAGAAGGACCTAGATTGAGTTAAGTTTGCAAAAATGGTGAAGGGCCATGCCAATATTTGGTGGAAAGAGGTCCAGTTGGAAAGAAATCGAAGAGGAAAAGAAAATATCACCAGATGGGATCGCATGGTAGAGAAACTAAAGAAGCAGTTCATACCAATGGACTACAAGTTAGATCTATTGAAGAAATTGCAAGGGTTGAAGCAAGGAAGCAGATCTGTGAAAGAATATACTGAATATTTTCACAAGATAATTATTAGAATGGGTCACACAGAGGCCAATAAGGAGAAGGTAGCCTAATATCTTAATGGATTCATTGAGCATTCCGAGGAAGGGTTAAGCCTGTAGATCAAAATGACCACCATTAAGGATGTGTATCAGTTTGCTCTAAAAGTGGAAGAGAAGCCAAACAAAAGATTTGATGGCAAGAAAAAAGGACGAGGAGGTCAAAGTGGAAGGGGCAATGGAAGACCTTGAGGAAGCCGAAATGATGATGAAAAGAAAAGTGAAGATGTGGGTGCAGGCGAGAAGCCAAAGGGAATGACAGCTACAGCCCTCATGATCAAAGCGGTGGTGATCAAGAAGGTGGGGCGAGGAGATGGACAAGGATAAGAGGGTGTTTCAGGAATGTGTTTGGTGTGGTGAAGACGTGAGCCTGGAATGGTCACAACACCAGAAAGGTGAGCAAGGCCAGGATGTGGAAGGACATTCTTGGGATGGAAAGGGCTGAATAGAACATTTTGATGATGCTGAAAGGGGAGAAGCCCTAGTGATTAGGAGAGCCCTGGTGACTGAGGAAAAGGAACTAGAACAGAGGAAGAATCTATTTCGCACAAGGTGCAAGTGTGAAGGAAAATGTTATGATGTCATTATTAATGGTGGGAGCACTGATAATCTGGTGTCAGAAGAGATGGTCACAAAGTTGAAGCTGAAGAGGGAAAGGCACCCGCATCCATATCGGATTGCCTGGTTTTAGAAAGACCACAAAGTTTTGGTCAATGAGCAGTGCCTAGTAAAGTTCAAGATCGGGAGCTACTATGATGAGGTACTCTGTGATATCATCCCCATGGATGCATGTCACATGTTGTTGGGGAGGCCGTGGCAGTTCGATAGGCGAGCTATACATGATGGCCATGCAAACACTTATTCCTTGACAAAGGATGGGGTTCGTCACAAGTTGAAACCCTTGAAGGAGACCGAAGAAAAGGTATGTAGTATTGCTAGAATTTGTTATGTAGATGGAAGAAAATTTAAAGAAGGTATGAAGAATAAGCGTGTGTGTTATGCATTGATTCCTAGAGTGAATAAGGAGGATAGTGAGAAGGTTCCAGAAGAAGTTTCTGGGATGTTGGATGAGTTTCAGGATATTGTTTTTGATAATGTACCTGAGGGTTTACCACCAATAGGGAAGATCAGTCATCAGATTGACTTGATTCCTGGAGCCAGTTTTCCAAACAAGGCAGCTCATAGAATGACTCCAACAGAAAATGAGGAGTTGAATAGACAAATTCAATAGTTGTTGAGAAAGGGTTTGATACGAGAGAGTTTGAGTCCATGTGAAGTACCTGCAGTACTAGCACCAAAGAAGGATGGGGAGTGGAGGATGTGTACAGATTTTCGAGCCATAAACAAAATAACAATCAAGTACAGATTTCCCCTGCCAAGGATGGATGACCTGATGGACTGTTTGAGTGGAGCTCAGTACTTCACAGAGATTGATCTGAAGAGTGGGTATCACCAGATCTAGATTCGAGAGGGAGATGAATGGAAGACTACCTTCAAGACCAAAGAGGTCCTATACAAGTGGTTAGTCATGCCTTTTAGGCTAACCAATGCATCGAGCACATTCATGCGGCTCATGAACAAGGTACTAAAAGAATTTCTAGGAAGTTTTGTTATTGTGTATTTAGATGATATTTTGATTTTCAGTAAGACGTTGGATGAGCATCTGATGCATATTCGGAGAGCCTTTGAGAAGTTAAGAGAAAGCTGTTGATTAATCACGAAGAGTGCAGTTTTGTGAGGAGGGAGTTAGTGTGCCAGGGTTTGTTGTCTTGCTCGGAAGGTCTCAAGATGGACCTAGAGAAGGTGAATTCTAATGCAGAATGGCCTACCCAAGAGCTGCTACCCGGTGAGATCTTTCCATGGTTGGCTAGTTTTTATAGAAGTTCATTAGAAACCCGGTGGTATTTGTGGACCCACAGCTGAAACAATGAGAGGATGAGAAATAATTCCAAGTGGAGTAGTGGAAGCTGGCAAAAGTTTTGAGCTGTTGAAGCGAGAAAGGTGATGATAGAGCAACTTGTTCTAGCCCTCCCAAATTTAAACAAGGTGCTTCAGGTGGATTGTGATGCCAGTGGTTGTGCCATTGGAGCAGTGTTGAGCCCAGAAGGTAAGCCCATTGCCTATTTCAGTGAAAAGTTAAATGATGCCAAGAGAAAGTATTTTGTATATGATCAAGAATTTACATGCAATAGTTCAAGCTTAAAGAAATGGAGACATTATCTGTTCTTGAAGGAATTTGTTCTATCCTCGCGATCATCGAGCCTTGCAATATGGCAAAGTCGGGGAAAAATTCATCGAGGGGCATATGAAATGGGTAGAGTTTTTGCATATTTATACCTTTGTTTTGAAACATAGGAGTCAGAAGTCAAATAGGGTTGCAGATGCCTTAAGTAGGAGGCATACATTGATGAAAAAGATGTAGATTGAAGTGGTTAGGTTCAATGAACTTAAGACAGCATGCTTGTGAAGATCCAGATTTTGCAGAAGCTTGGAAAGCATGCAAGGAACCTGTTACAGTGGATAGGACAAGGTGGTTGGATTTCATAATCCAGGATGGCATGTTATTTAGGGGAAGTCAATTGTGTATCCCAAGGACTTCTATGAGGGAGAACCTGATAAAAGAGAATCATAGTGGAGGAATGGCAGGACATTTTGGCCAGGATAAGACCATTGCCATTATCAGTGAGCATTATTATTGGCCTCAGTTGTCATAGGATGTGAAGAAGTTTGTACAAAGCTGCAGGGTATGTCAGATGGCTAAAGGAGTGAGTCATAATATAGGCTTATATCAGCCCTTACGTGTACCAGAGAGGTCGTGGGAGGATATAAGTATGAACTTTGTTCTTGGTTTGCCAAGGACACAATGAGGGAATGATTCAGTCTTTGTGGTGGTTGATAGGTTTTCGAAGATGGCACATTTCATTCCATGTCAGAAGACCCATGATGCAGTCCACATTGCTGACTTGTTCTTCAAAGAGGTGGTGAGGCTACATGGTCTGCCAAAGAGTATTATTTCAGATTGTGACACCAAATTTGTGGGGTACTTTTGGAGAACCTTGTGGAAGAAGCTGAAGACAGAGTTGACGTTCAGTTCTGCACACCATCCACAAATAGATGGGCAGACAGAGGTTGTTAACAGGAGTCTGGGTAACCTACTGAGATGTTTGGTAGGAGATAAACCCAAAGGATGGGACTTGATCTTACCCTAGGCAAAATTTTCT
>VDFB02299822.1:0-15559 GCA_007258455.2 Sequoia sempervirens | reverse complement strand
ACAATTATAATAGATGTCCCCCTATATGAATCCCCCCATAAAGAAATATCTCATGTACAAATGGTGAATCTTTGAAGACAAAACATGATCCACTTCCTGCAAAAGAAAATTCTTCCCTTAGGAAGAAAAAAGTCCACTGTTGATTGGAGAAGTCATTCCCAAAATTTGGATGAATAGGGAATCCAAATCTAAATAATGTGTACCTTTGAAAACTGCTTAAGTGTCCACATGTTAGAATGAGATGATGTTAATCCAAGATCTTGTGAAGACTAGTGTAGAACAAACTCCAAATACTACGATGGTGGTGGGATAACAACAATGATGTAGCTGTCATGAAAGATGAGATGAAAGTCCTCAAAATAATTGTCCAAACTTACAATCTAAGAATCCATAAACAAGGATGATATGTCTACAACATATGAATCCCAAGTAGCTATATCTAGAAGATGATGAATGTCCCGCTATACTGAACCAACAATGGCCAAGGATATAGTGATACCAAACTAATCAAGAACAACAAAGGATGGAGGTTCGACCTCAATATGAAGAGTGTGAACATGAAGATAAGTCTTTGAACCATCGAAACATGCAATACCTATGATATAATCAATCTCCTCTAAAGTATCATCATCAAAGGGTATGCAATCTGCATCATCAAGGAGAATGAAATAATCTAAAGCAAGATCATCTAGGAATGGAGAGATATGAGGGTTTTCATGGATCTCCCAAAATATAGTCCAAAGTGTGTGGGGACAATCAATGTTTGATACAACACACATATTGTCAAGATCAACACTAGAAGAAATCAATCCTACAACATGGTCAATGATGTTATCCCAATCTAATCTACTCCTTGATGTGTCTGGTGTAGGTATGAGTCCATAAACACAAGACAAAATATAAAGCCATTTGAGATGTGTCAAGATGTCATTTCACTAAGACTCATAATTATTCTTTTCCAAGATGACCATAAAAACGATGAATACAAAAACCATAATACTTCCTCAATTGAAATAATTAGATACCAATGACCTCCATGCATGCACATTAGATCAAATGAAGCCATCTCACACAAATAGATCATTTGTAGGTGCCAAAACATTCAAGTAATTGATCAAAATTTGAAATCACAAAAAATAAGTAAAGCATATCTAGAAAAGATTGTAGAAAAAGTGCATGAATGAATCTGAAGATCTCTAAAATACCTTTCCAACATCACAAGAATCATGAAAATTAAAGATCTACGTGAAAATTTATGAGCTCATAAGAAAAAAAAGATAATTTGAATTCAACAGGTTTAATAAACTATACTAGCAACAAATTGATACTTGCACCACTGGAAAGTGCTCAAAACCAACTTTTTGATGATATCTTGTTTTCTTCATTTCAACATTGTATTCCCAAGTTATGGACAAAAGAAAAAAACTCCCTTTAAGTACAATTAGGGCCAGAAGGGGGCCAAAGGGGTGGTGTGGGGTTGACATCAGCATGAAGTATGCTCACTTGTTGTCAAAATATTCCCCGCACTAGTGAAAATAGTTACTTGTTCCCTACAAAAGTGCAACTAATGGAATATGTTGTGCATAAGTTGAAATATGCAAAAACCCAACAAAATATCCTTTAGTCAAATTTAGTCGCAAGAAATTGTATATGCTAGGATGTGGGGAGAGCTACCAAGAAAACTTGTCGATAGGAGATGAAGTGGTCAACGATTGATTTGAAACACCATTAGTATTTGTGTGTGTGCCACTAAGTGGTGACCACACTTGTCATGGACCTGCATACAGTGCAATCCCCTACATAGGCTTTAAAAACTTTTTTTAATCTACAAAAGAGTTTATTAAAAATATTTTTTTGTTTTTTGATTTGATGATTTATGGATTTTTTTAAAAAAAACTAGATGGAAAATTTAAACCCTTGCTTGAAAATTAATACATGCAAGGCCAGACGTCCATGTGAATTCTAGTGCATGGATTCTTGGTTGCTTTTTTTCTAATTTTTTAGATTTAAGTGATTTGATAAGCAATCTTAGGGTTTTTATCATTTTGGATCCAACAATGATGCTCGTTTAACTCCAATATGAGCCAAACTTTCTCTCAAGGTTGACTTTATATTTAGACATGAAGTCACAAATTTGGAGCTCTGATACCACGTTGGAGTTGATGGTGAACCCCATAGCCCCGAGAAATTACCTACAACCAAAAAATTTATTACAAAGAGAGAACAAACAATTGATTTCTTATGCAACCATAAGAGAAGATTTGATCTAGAAAAGTATGATTATTTATGTATTAATTAATCTTAATGGATACAATACAAATGAATTTTTATAAAAGCATAAACAAAAACCTAGATGAAACCCTATGCAAGAATTAAGTTAGATCATGACAAGTGTCCTCATCCTATGCTATGAGAAAACATACACTAAAATTAGCTTAATCTAATAATAAAAAAAATACTCATAAATTTAGCTTAAGTGAATATTGAATTTCATTTAAGAAGTGGTGATACATATATCAATGTCTAGAGCATAAGAAATATACATTATATCTTTTAATTTCAAAATTAAAACATTATTTTTTAAAACTTTGCACATAATGTATCCCTTGTTTTGAAATAAGTACACTACTACTAGAAAGATAGAAAATTGATAGAAAATTAAGAACTTAAAAATTTAAACTAGTAAAAGCACCTGGAGGTGCTATTGGATGGCTAATAAGCATATATTCCTTTGTTAGTCATTTCGTAGATTTCTTGGTCAATGATACTATTTATATGCACCTATTACATATATTCATTTGTCAAAGTCATTTCCTATAGTGCTTGGCCAACATGACTATTTATGTGTCTATTAACATCTAATAATGTACCTCTAAGTGCTTTCACTGGTGGTACAAGTTTGAAGTCATAAAACATCTAATAGACAAATACTTAGATGTCAAGTGTTGTATCCATGATACTAACCAATTTTTTCGTAAATACACAATTATTTAATTATTAACAAATATATTTGAACTTATTCTAAAAAACACAACTGTAAACAACTAATTAGAATTATTTACAAATGTTTATTTTTAGATAAAAATTGAATTAAAAAAAAATTAAAAATATGAAAACATGTTTAAATTATAAAAAATAAGGCCAATCAAATCCATATTTATAATTTAAATTTTATAATAATCTTAACCATTATACACTAACGTAGGTTGGATGAGAGTCAACTTTTGGATGCATCAATTATTATACATAAAATTGATTAAGTATAGTACCAATGCAATATATATTTTATTTTATTTTATTTTTATTTTTTAAATTGTTGGGTCCTTTGCAATGTATTTTTTTCATGGTTGGAGTTTGTCAGTATCAATTTTTTTCTTCCCTTTAAAAAGGATTTATTTAAATCTCCTCTCAAATATGTCTCTAAATCCAAGCCTTAACATAAAATGGAGTTGTAGATTCCAAGAAAAGAAGTGGAAGAACTTGAATGCTTAAATTTGGAGGTCTAAAGCTAAGGCAAATGCTCAAGTTTTGGCTTGGAAAATTTTGCACTACAAGCTTCTTGGAGGGAATAGATTAAAATGTTTGAAGAGACAGCCATCTAAATGTCCTTATTGTCACTATAATGAAAGCTTAAAATGCACTTTTTGGGATTGTTTAGGAGCAAAATAAAATAGAATGTTATTTTTGGTCATTTTCTTACTATTTTTAGTCATGTGTTGGTTGGAAAAAAGTTGTTTTGGGTAGTATCTTTACAAAAATATAATTGTTTTTGATTAGCGATCAACAGGTTTTGCAAGGACTAGAAACCCCTTACAAACAGGTTTTGAGGGGACCTGGAACCCCTTACAAACAAAAGAAAGTTGCAATAAGAAAAGATCACAGACAATCAACATCCCAACATCAACAATCTACCAAAAGATATAAAAGACACAACAAACTACAAGAAATCGGCTTTGAAGGGACTGAAAACCGTTAACAGTTAGGAAATCACAAAGGCTTTAACCCCAGAAACATTTTTAAAGAAACTGCCTAAATCCACTAAGCACCGAACACAACCTGCAACCTCCACCCCATAGCAAAATAATTGCTCAACACAACTAAAAAAAAGGGTTGCCAAAGCACCCTTCAAGACCTGTCATTTTTCCCCACCTCCCTACCTCAATAAGAGAGCAACAAGGAAAAACCATAATAGTGTAAAACACCAACAAAACCCTGATTCTCAAAAGAACCAAAGAAACCAAACACCCCACCTCAATAGGGGTAATGGGAAATGTTGAAATAATATTCCACTCAGCTCCCTTCGGGTTCCCCTTTTGTTTTTTTTGCATGTTCATGCGCTGGCCTGCGCGTCTCCGCGTTTCTTCGGCTTCCCGGCAGGTTTTTGATCTTTCCCTTTGTGTGCATTCCTCGCTTCGCAACTTTGGCAAGCGGCTTCCCTTTTGACTCTTGAGATGCTGCGCTGGCGCCCACGTGTCTCGCCTGCGGGGTTTTTCATTTTCTGTTGCTTTATGTTTCCTACGGGTTGCGAAACGGGGCCCACATCTCTATACGTGGCGGTGTAGCGCAATCTTTCCCTAGCAGGAGTAGAGTATGCTGCGGCGGGCTGCGAAGGATTTCTATTGGCCTTCTTTATTTCCTGGCGGGGCCCACCCTCGCTCACGTGTCAGCGGTTCGCGGCTTTTAAAACAACAAAGGGACGAGAGCACCACGGGTTGCGAAACGCGGCCACGCGTCTTTCGCCCCCTTTTCATGCGGCCTTTCCCCGTTTTCAAAGTAGCCTCCGTCCCCTGAACACGTGTCACTTCTCCGCAAGCTCCCGGTCAATGGAGAAGGAGTTTTCATTCGGGCCGCGGTTTGCTGCCACGTGCCTTACATCGATTATCAAAGCAAGCTGTGAGATGGCCGAGCGGGATGGTGTCATTGACTGCTGCTCGCCATGGTTCTCTAAGGCGGTGGACGACACTCGTCGCTTCGAAGCCTGGTTGGGACCACTGCCATCATTTCAAAAGGGCACGCCTGTAACTAACCAACTGGATGCTGTACCCTGATTGGCTGCTCTCATAACGGCATTGGGAATATTCTTATTCGGGCATCATTACGGGGGATTGTGGAATCATTCTGTTACAACTCTCCAGGCGGTGGGATTTTGCTCTCCGGCTATATATACTCCCTCTGTTGAGGGAAAATGGTCCAAGATTTTACAGGAAGAATACTGGTTTTAGCAAGAGACGCCAGGCCTCTTTTGCATGTTTATTTGCAAGATACTTTCAGACTGTGCCTATTGTTCGGCCTTTCTGCTTTTTATGTCTTGATTAAACTGTGAACTGTGCTTTTTATTGTCTTAAGCATTTCATTTGAGGAGACTTCTATATATTGAACGCAAACTTGCTGGTCTAAATCATGTCTTAATGACTCTTCTTAGCAGTAAGAATGTATGCAATACTGTTTTATGTCAATTAAATGAACTGTTTATGCTATTGCTTTAAGCTTCCGGTGTTTTGGAACATATCAATAACATTCAGGCCCTTGAGTCTATGATTTATCATGCCTATCAAAAAGCTTTGGCGCATCGCCTTAGATTAATATTTGTTTCATTATATCTGCTTCCTTTTCCCTTTCCAAAAACCATTATATAGAAGAAGCCGGCTTCTTTAAAATCCGGAGGTCACTCGGCTTTGGCAAAGGGGTCCCCCTTGAACTGAGCTTCCCATAGCTGCACTGTTATTCGTAATTTTGGCCAACAGTTTGTCCTTTTTTGCACGCCCGGTGGGACCCAAACTAATGAAATTTCTTAAAGGGTGTATGAGCCATCGGCCTGTAACTAGATCCCAAACTGCAAGTAACCCAGGTTTACTAGTGCCTCCATTAGGACAGTCCAGGCCGCAAATCAGTTAGTAACCGTTCCATTCCCACCACCCTTTCCTCTCACCATGTTGCCGGCCGCGAACAGAAATTATGTAGCATGGGATGCTGGGAGTCCCCTTGTAGCTCCGGTAGCACCTGCTGTTTGGGGTGCCATACCGGTTTCGGCCCTGAAAGCTCTTCCCAAATTCGCCGGAGATAACACAAAAACGCCAGCAGAGCATTTGCAGGATGTAGCGGATGTATGCCTAGTACATGGTATCACGGCGCAGAATGTAGCCCTGAGGCTCCTTGCTGCGTCCTTCAAAGGCAAGGCCCTAGAGTGGTACCGAACACTGACTCCTAATACCATTCGCACTTGGGATGACCTCGGAGATCCATTCTATGAAAGGTTTTCAAATGACGGAGATCGTTCTTCGCTATATTATCAGTTATCCGTCATCAAACGAGCACCCCAGGAGGCTCTGACGGACTTCAATGCCCGATTTCACTCGAGTTGGCGGAGGATTCCCGTGACCATCCGCCCGACCCCAGATTTGGCGTTCATGTTCTATCTGAAGTCCATCAATCCCGACATTTCTATGATGATCAAGTCTCTGGGAGGAGCTACTCTACCAGATGCATATGCCACCGCTATCAAAGCAGAAAATCACTTGATAGACTGCGGAAAATTGCCTCCTCGACCTGTTATGCCGATATTTCCTGAGATATCAAATGTGGCACAAGAGGTGGCGTCGACCAGTGCGCCAGCGACTCCCCAGTCAGCGTACTCATATACAGCCGCTCCTGAAAACTTGGCCTCTACATCAAGTTCTCCGAAGAATGAAATGGGCGACCTCAAGGAGATGCTACGGACTATGGCGAATGATATAACAACGCTCAAGCGGAATCAAGCAATGCCTCCGCGGCCTGCGTATCAGAACTACCAAGGTGGGCGGCCTACCTATCAGCAGAATCAATATCAGAATGCGCATCGCACTAACTCACCAACGGCGGCTATGAACCAAATAGTTCCGGTGCCTACGCCACTGGCAGGAGCGTCGCCAAGCTCTAGCAGAGAATTAACCGCGGGACAAAATAATCTTATTGATGACATCAATCCATGGTGCTTCCCTTGCAACGATGCGCATATGCCCCGAAATTGTCCGCGTGGCAACTTACAACAAAGGATAGCAGAGCAACGTAGTCAAGGGATTGCGACAGAGAGCGAAGAATACAGATATGCCCCGGCAATGGAGAATGCGGTCCTTACCGCGCAAATACAAGGAATGTCCCTGGAGCAAGAGTCCGACATTGTTCCTGATCATGCGCTCTTCTCATGGATGGAAGACGAGGAAATGGTGTTTGCGAATGACACGTCCACTGCCGAAACGCCGCGGGTAAAGTCTGACTATAATACACGCTCCAAGAGAAGATTCACCGGTGAGGCCGTGGTTTCACTTTCGGACAATCCGCAGTGCAAGGACGTTTCAGATCAAATTCCTGGTGGCCCGACCGAATCCTTGTCTCCTCAACGGCGGAAGGAAATTATTATAACAAAAGCCAAGGAGCAGAAATCTCCGAGCTCCTCACCTCTTAATGTGGTGGAGCAGTTGAAGAAATCACCTGCTAATATGTCTTTATGGGACATTCTAGCTATCCCGGAGCAGAAGACCATACTCCAAAAAGTGCTTCAGCAACAGATGGACCCAACACTAACCGAGCCTTTGGCCAGTACCGAGGCGGTTTATCAAATGCCACCAACTAAGGTTGTCGCAAACAAAGCGATGGAATCCCATGCGGAAGGCGGAGGTAGGCCAAAACCTCAACCCTTCTTCTTGACTCTCATTATAGGGGAGAAACTATTACACAACGCTATGATTGATTCTGGCGCTAGTACCACGGTTATGCCAAAACTAATAGCCGAAGCCTTGGGACTCAGCTACGAACCTATGAAGAAAGGGGTGATGCAGCTAGATGGAAATAAGGTTGATACTGTGGGTGTCATCAAAGCACTTCCGTTGACTCTATTTGCCTGCCCGAGTATCACGGTCCCGCAAGATACAGTGATCATAGATGTTCCGCCAATGTTTGGTCTTTGCCTTTCTCGAGAGTTTACTTCAAAGGTGGGCGGCTATTTGTCTTTAGATTGGTCACATCTAATACTTAGGACCAAACATGGCGCAAAGATGAAGATAGAATCGAAGGCTCTGCATTCCGAACATGTGGCGAACGAGGCCCTGATTAACTTTGAAGCGGCACATACCTCCATCACCAAGCAAGACATGTACAATGTTGAACTGCTGGAGGAGGAGAAGGTCAACGGAGACCGAAGTGATAGCGAAGACGCTCTGTTGAGTGAACATATAAATAATGATCCCTTCAGAAATTATCATGCTACCGGTTTAGGCACATATGTGATCTATGACGAAGACCAAGTTCTTCTGAAGGTCGTCAAAGAGCCCGACGATGACCAAGCAAGTGAGCTGTGGACATTATATTTTGACGGAGCAAGGAGCAAAGTTGGAGCTGGAGCAGGGATATGTCTAATATCCCCACAGAATGAAAAGTTGCTGAGGGCCTTCCGATTCCAATTTGCTTGTTCAAATAATGAGGCTGAATATGAGGGTCTAGTCCAAGGCCTAAGCCTAGCGGAACGAATGGGTATCAAACAATTGATTGTATTCGGAGATTCAGAACTGGTAGTTAATCAGGTCCGAGGAGTCTCAGCAGCAAAGAATATCCGCATGAGATCCTATCGGCATCGAATCTGGGACCTTATAGAAAGTTTTGAAGCTTTCAACATCCTGACCATTCCCCGAGCTCAGAATGGCGATGCAGACCGCATGGCAGTAATCGGAGCTCAGTTTGATCCTGTCTCCGACTTGCTTCAGAACAAATATTCAGTACGAGTGCTGGTTAGACCAGCAATACCCGATAATGACCAAAGTTGGCAAGTCTTTGAGAGCGATGAACACATCGCCTCGTTTATTCAAAACTCAGGGGAATTTGCCGATCAACTCCAACCAAAGATCGCTGAGGCCTACGAGGGACAAATTATGCAGCTGAAATCAAATAAGCTTCCGAAAGGATTGGTTACTCTCAAAAAAATTTTCGATTGTAGTGACGCCCGAAATGATAAGCGGAAGTTCGTGGCGGAAAAAGGTGATTATGAGAATCTTCGGGTCTCCGATGACAGGAACCTTCGGGTCGGAAAAGATGTCTCACAGCAAGATAGAGAAAGGCTTATGAATTTCTGTGAGAAATATGGAGTAGTAGCCTGGTCCTACGATGATCTGGAAGGTTATGATCCTGGTATCATTCAACATACTATTGAGCTAACAGAAGGTGCGAAGCCAATCCGACAGAAACAGCGGCCGGTCAACCCTAAAGTTGAAGCCTTGATGGCACAAGAGCTAACCAAGCTCATTGAGTCGCGTATTGTTTTCCCAATTAAACATAGTACTTGGGTATCAAATCTGGTACCAGTCCGAAAGAAGAATGGTGATATACGCTTATGCGTAGATTTCCGAGACCTAAATAAAGCATCTCTGAAGGACCACTATCCCTTGCCTTCTATGGAGTCGATCCTCCAAACTGTCGCGGGATCGGAAATGTTCTCTCTACTGGATGGCTTCTCTGGCTATAACCAGATTCGAGTAAGAGAGGAAGATCAGCACAAGACTACGTTCACCACCAAGTGGGGGACGTTTGCATATGCTAAAATGCCTTTTGGTTTATCTAATGCAGGGGCAACCTTCCAGAGAGCTATGGACGTCGCATTTAGCGAGCTGATCAATAAGATTATCCTAATCTATTTGGATGATCTTACTGTGTTCTCCAAATCTAAAGATGATCATTTCGATCATCTGGAGTTGGTGTTTCAAAAGTGCCAAGAGTTCGGGATTTCCTTAAACCCGAGGAAATGTGTGTTCGGAGTACCTCAGGGTAAGCTGTTAGGACATGTTGTGTCGAAGGAAGGTATTTCAATTGACCCTGAACGAGTAAAGGCTATAAAGGAGCTTCCTCTCCCGGTGAATAAGAAAGGTGTCCAGTCTTTTCTGGGCAAAGTAAATTTCGTCAGTAAATTTATTTCCGATTTTGCGGGAATGATTAGGCCGATCACCCTAATGCTGAAAAAGGATCAAATTTTCAAGTGGACAACGGAGGCGAGGGAGGCATTTGAGAAGGTCAAGGAAGCTATCTCATCAGCCCCAGTGTTGATCAATCCAGATCAACATAAAGATTTTATAATGTATGCTTTCAGTAGCAAGTCAAGTATCGCTACTGTTCTGACTCAAAAGGATAGAGAAGGAAAGGGGGAGCATCCAGTTGCTTTCTATTCCCGAACCTTAAAGGAATATGAAGTGAATTATAACTTCGTTGAAAGACAGGCTTTCGCAATAGTAAAGGGGCTTAAAAAGTTCCGCCATCTAATTTCCTGTAGCAAAGTCCTGGTATATGTCGCACATTCTAGTGTGCGGGAATACATCATGGAGGGAGAAATCACAGAAAAAAGGGCTAATTGGATCACCAAGATCCTGGAATATGACATTGAGGTCAGGCCCACCAGGACTATTAAAGGCAGAGGTCTATGTGAGTATATGACACAGGAAGTGGAGATGCCTGCTAAAGAGGAACAGTCAGAACTTGTCCTGATAAACGGATCGGGATCGGAGGACGATTGGCTGAAAGATAGAATGAATTTCATGCGAACCGGAAGGTACCCGCCAGACCTCTCATCCCAGAAAAGAAGGTATTACCGGCTCCAGAATTGCGGATACACGCTGATAGAAGGAGTCCTTTTCAAAAGAAATTTTAATGGTGTGCTCCTACGGTGTGTTACTTCAGGGGAGGCGCAGAAGATCCTCGACGCATTTCACAATAGCGACGAAGGTGGACATTTCTCCGCTAAAACCACAGCCATCAAGGTCCTGCGGGCTGGATATTACTGGCCCACACTTTTCAATGATTCCTACTCTCTGGTAAAGACTTGCAAAAAATGTCAGTTATTCTCCGACCGAAGGAAGAATTCAGCGATGCCCCTGAAACCTATCGTGGCGGATGAACCATTTGCTCAATGGGGCTTGGACTTTATCGGAATGATCAACCCGGTTTCCAGTTCGGGACATAAATGGATTTTAACAGCTACAGACTACTTCACAAGGTGGGCTGAAGTTGTTCCCCTTAAAGAGGCAACGGAGGTAGAGATTGTGGATTTCCTCGAGGCTCTGGTGACGAGGTTCGGCCCTCCGAAGATGATCATTTCGGACAATGCTAGAGCATTTGTAGGCACAAAGGTATGTCACTTTGCATTGAAAAATGGCATATTCCTGAAAACATCTTCAAACTACTATCCACAGGGAAATGGCCTAGCTGAGTCAACAAACAAAAGTTTAGTCCAACTTCTCAAAAAAGTGGGCTCAGAACACCAAAGGGAATGGCACAAAAATCTCCGAAAAGCACTCTGGGCCAACCGCATAACACCTAAACAAGTCCTCAAGACTTCGCCCTATGAGCTAGTATATGGGAAAGAAGCGCTGCTACCTATCTCTATGGAAATTTTGGCGATACAGTTGTTGAAATCTCTTGAGATAGAACAAAATGACGCCATGGAAGTTCGGCTTGCCGAACTATTAGAAGTACAAGAAAAAAGGGAGAATTCCCTAAAGTCCATGACTGGCCGTCAACAGGTGGTCAAACGGTGGTTTGACAAAAGGGCTTCCGACCAAGGCCTAAAAAGTGGAGATTTGGTGCTAAAATACGACAGCAGGGCTGCGAAGCCAGGTCAGCATGGTAAGTTTGATAGCCTATGGGAAGGACCCTTCAAAATCATTCGGTGCCTGCAACACAATGCCTTCGAGCTGGAAAATATGGAACAGGAGCCCCTAGGAATCCCGGTTAATGGGATTCACCTTAAATTGTTCCATTAAGCGTCAGGCCCTACCTTGTACAGTTGTAAATAACGCTTTTTCTTTTTCCCTTCCTATTTTTGGCCTATCATTTTGCTAAACCAATTGACTTGTTATGTATTCGCTTATCATTGTTGGTAGGTGAAGCACCAGAGTTCTTAAAACACAAAAGTATGCTCATAAACAGAGACAAAACATACAAAATTGACAAACCCAGAAAAATTGCACGCAGAAGCAAACAGGAGCATAAAATTTCACAACAAAAAGAGACGTATATTTTTATATACATGTTTCTGAGTTACAAAATGGCATGAATGCCGATTTTCAAATATACAAAGTATTAGAGCATATATATATACGTTGGCCTTTTATCAGGCTGATACGGAGCAAAGGGGTTACATCAACGAACACCAAGGCAAGGGGACCATTTATCCGCAGGAGTGGCTAGCGGCAACTGACGCATTCAAGACAGCGTCCGCTTCCTCCTCATCAACAGGTTCCTCGGCGGCACTGGCAGCATCATGAAGCGCGGCTGTCGTCGGCGGTGGGTACACCAGGTCCCTGAAGTCAGTATACCACTCTACGTCGTAGAATGGTATCACGTTATAGCTTCTGAACAGGAAGTGAAGAGCCTGGGTAACCCTTTGCTGATGCTGACCACGGGTCTGCAGGCGGAATCCGCTAAGGAATGGTAGCCAAGCCACGACAGCTTCTTCTTCAATATAGTGACGTAAGTCGCTGGCTGATGGCAGGCCAATTCCATATGCAGCGTGCGTGACAACCTCCCCAAGCCCGTTCAGGTACTTCTTCGGGAAGATTTTTTTGACTAGCTTCAATACAAGAGGCCGAGGGACACAAATGTCTAGCATAGACGCCACAAAGTGTGAGCACACATCGGTGTTCACCCGATGCTTATCTTCATACTCCACACAGTCTTTGCCGAGAACCCACTTAATGGCTACTAAAACCAGCGAGTGCTTGTTCTTCGTCATTCTCTTAAGCCTCCTGGTGGAGATTTCACCTACAAATGCTGTTTGTGATTTGAAGGAGGTCAGGCGAATGGGAGTATCCATCTCTCCTAGGACTATTCCTAAATCTGCTAAGTATGCCGAAAGCTGCTTATTACCTAACCTATGAAAAGACTCGCTTAGCAGTATTCTACTTGCCTATCACTTCTCGACGCAAAGTGTATATGTTTGCTATCTACTGGCCTATTTATAGAAAATTGACAAGACATACGCCAGTCCGCCGTAAGCAACGTGATGTATATTGGCTACAATCTCGAGGGTCGAGTCTGCATTTGTTCACGTTTTGAGCTGGCACACGCCTGGTAGCACGGCTCAAGGCATGCTTAATTAAATCAAGTTAATTAATTGAGCTTTAAAAGGGTGGCACTTGCTGATGAAGGGACGTATGGCCGTATGCTATGGTGTCAAATCTCAAGCACATCCCAGAGCCCGAGGCGATATTCGTATCTCTTTCAGGCGGTGATCGTTTGCTTGGCGTAATCATTCCGGCCTGGGATATTAATTACCGGTACATGCTAACACAACGCGAGGAGGCCAGTTGCAAGCTCAATTTCCAAGAAAAATTAGGGCGTATCACACGATATCCTAAAAGCAATGATGAAATCCGGCCACCTCAGAAAAAGCAATCAGCTCATCTTGCACGAGTCGTGGAGTTAACGGTACATGCCGAATTAAATGCAAGGGCTCGCGCTCACCTACCACCTTGAGGAAAGTTGCTATTATTGCATGATAACGCTTATTGTTCCTAAGTCTTTTCCAAAAAGCTAAGGAGTGCGCGAAGTATTTTCTGTCTGTATTTCCAGTGCAAGCGTATTCAAAGGCCAGCGAACCTTCAAGTTCTGCCGCGAAGAAAGATGGCGGAATCTTCAGCTCAGCCAGCAGAGGAAGGGATTAGCCAGGAACTGTATTCGGCTATTCGTTCTTCGGCCGAGGTTTACGTGTATGATGATGTAGCGTATGCCACTCCTGGTATACCCCAGAAGGTGAGGAGACCCAACACAGAGGAGCTAGAGAAGCCCAAAGAGTGGAATAACCCTAAAAAGGTTGGAGAAAAGTGGGCTAATATCTACGATCCAAAGCTTGCTAGGAACCCTAAGTCTCTTAGAGAGGCGGCTTGTGCAAGATTATCAGCACCAGCGGCGGAGAAGGCAACGGCAAGTAGAGTCTGGTATAGCGGTTTGCCACAATACATGGTCCCATTCGTGCACTATTGCCCGGAGGTGGTCGACGCAGCTGTTCAACGCTATAATCCAAAAACCCACTGCATTGAGGGTCGCAATTTAAGGGTTCATATCGGCCAGGAAGCCATCTGGCATATGTTATGCATTCCTGACCCCAGGACAAGAAAGGAGAAAATCGAATATTTCCGCCCAAGCAAAGGGGAAAAGATATGGAAAAGGATGAAAACCGGCTCCGATTTCCTATTAGAGGAGACTAAAAAGAAGGGTATTGTGTCCGCTAAGGCACCAAGCATCCCATTGTCGCGCGGTTCATTCCGCGACGACCTTCAGGACCCCATATCCATGCTGGCATTTGTTTGCGGCCGTGATTCTGATGAGAAGATCGAGGCTTTTCAGCTGGGCCCTGCAATACAGTTTCGCAGGCAACATGAATCTTTCTGGTATGATTTTGCCGAGTTTATGGTCGAGGAAATGATACAGCAAATAGAGAATTATCAGGCGGAGACGAAATTCAGATTTCTTTCCTACCTGGTCCACATGTTCCTGCATCAGAATCTGGATTTCTTCGCCCGATTTTTCCCACTATCAATTTTTTATGAGCAGAATAAAAGAAAGCCGGTATCTACATGGACACCCTACCTTTCCGCAACATATGACTACTATGCCTTCGCGGACTATTTCATAGCCCCGGTCCTGAATGATTTGATCGGAGAGGGTGATATCGTCCGGCTTAACACTGAGTAGACTGGATTTCTGCAAAGCTACATCCCCGCTTGCGACTGGTTCCTGGGCAAGGATTTCACGATCCTTCGAATGAGGGGCTTTATTGACAGGCCTTTCCTGCTCCCGGCTTGCATCACCGATAGAGTGCTCGCACTGGAGGTTTACCGGCAGGTATGCGTCATTGATTTCATGTTTTGTAGCAGCAAAAGGGTCAAAAAGAAGGGATTCTTCAGTTGCCCGAAGAGTTTCAAGTCAATAACGCTTGTCAAAAAGCGATCTCATCAGCTGCTAGGCGACAAGCTGGCACACCTAGGACTAGTATTAGTAAATGATAAGTGGGATTACAACCCTTTCAATGACCTACCTGAGCCGCATATGAGAGTTACGCATGTTTCCCGACCATACTGGGAGAAGCGGCGTAATAACCGGACTGATAAAGATGAAGATCTGGTTGAATTGGCACAAATCCCTACGCCGGATACCAGAGGCCCATGGCACAAGTTCTACTTTCCAGTGGCCGTGGCCAGGGACAACATTCTGATAGAGCGCAGCATGCTTAACAAGTTGAAAGTGGACGAGGAATGGAACGATGAAAAAATAAAAGCTTTCTGGAGATACCGCCAAGAAACAGGGCAGATGAGGGCTCCTTATAATAAATTGAAGGACGACCAGGAATTCGAAAGACACTGGGATGAAGGCCATCCCAGCCCGACCTCCAGCGCTAACAAGAGCGAAGCAGAGGGTTCCGATGAGTAGGAGGAAGAGAGGGCGATATCTTCGCAGGAAGGTGATGCTCCCGAGCATCCCGCCTATGTCGGCACTAATGTGCGCTTTAACATATCAAGGAGCTCACTTACACGCACATGGGCCGCTA
>VDFB02299821.1:0-69387 GCA_007258455.2 Sequoia sempervirens | reverse complement strand
GGGAATACTACAAACAATTCAACTAATTCATCCGTTACGGCGGGCATCCACTCTTGAGTGGGAATTCTCCACTTTTCAGTGTGTACAATGAGAGTTACAAAGTTTATTCTCCACACTGGCGGTAAACCATCCAGGGGTTAAAGTATTTGTGTTAGAAATCACAAGTAATTGCAATAATAATAATGGTTGGATTAGTACTACTAATTCTCAACCTTACAATTGAAAGAATTTGCAAATTACGAGTGTTACAACAATAGAATGAATACAAATATAAGAAGGATGATTATAGCAATGTTTAAAACTCCCAAAGACTGAAAATGAGGCCAAAATCTGAACTTAATGAGATCTGATAACAAAAACTAGCAGACTAAAAACTGTGGACCAGCAAGCTGGAAATCAAAGAAATGCTCATAACTTAATGAAATTACCTCCAAATTGTTTGAAACTGATTGCAATGGCTTTTTGGAAGATTGGCACCTCAAAACAATGACTAAACTGCAACCAAAACTTGAGTATTAATTAAGCACGAATTCCATGAAGACCCCAACATGGTACAACCTTCCTAGAGGGCGATTTCCTTAGATAAAATCAGCAACTCCACAATAAATTCTGATAATGCACCCAAAGGGGCGCCTCTAGCATACTAATTGAAGAAGTCAATACCCATGTGCAAATAAAAATCTCCCTTAAAGCTGTATACACAATTGTCTTTCAGCCTAGTGTAAACCAACAACGTCACAATGCTCACTAACTCTACAAAACTCCACCAAATGACTTGAAACAGATTGCTAAAGCTTTTAAGGGGAATGGCGCCGAAGTTCCAACCCTGAAACCACTTCAAGAAGCTGAATATTATTTGTTGCACAAATTTCAAGACAACAAGCAATGTTACGGCCTTGAAGAAGTACGACCCTCTATAAAAATCATCACTTCAAAATAAATTCCCAAATTTTGCAAGAAGGGTTGCCCATGCCTTAGAAAACCATTGCTTCAATACTCAGAATGCATTAAAATTCATACAAAGAGCTGTATTCAAAAATCACTTTCAGCCATGATAAACCAACAAATACAAATGTGAAAGTTATTATCAAATTCTTCAACTTTGATGCACAATATGCACTTCTGAATGAAGCACACTCTCAATCCACTATCTAGGGAACCATAGTTTCAGGCCCGAAGAATGGAGTGGAATTGCTAAGCTTTCCCTTAGCCGGATTTTGGATTTCAAACTAGCAGCATAACTTTACAATATTTCCAAAGATGAAGAACTCTTCTCAAAGCCTCAATATATAAGCTTCAATTGGCAACTGAATCACTTCAAATTCCAAGAAGTTGAATCACTTGAACTTCCAAGAGGGACGCCACCTTTAAGCATTTTACCTTTTGAAATAATAAAACTTTATTCAATCTCCTTTAGGTGTCCAACTTAATAATCTAATAATAAAGCATATAATAAATCATTAAATGCACAATTGACGCCATAATGTCCCCTCTTTAAAAACAACACGAAGTTATCACTCCTAGGCGTGGGGTACAACTGAGTAACATAAAATTGACTAAGAATAAACTTAGTCCATTGAGATAACCAAAGCCAAACTGAAACTGAAGGATAGCAAGATGACTTGAGCTGAATTGCTGATGATGCTACTACCAAATTTAGACTTACTATAAATAGCCAACTGCTATAAATAGTAAATTTATATCAAAACAACATAAAGCCAAACTGAACAATTGGATTGCAAAGGCTTGAACTGCTGCTAGACAGATACTGCTAAAAGATAGACTTGCTAGAAATAGTGAATTGCTATAAATAGTAAGTCTACACAACATCCTCTGAACGCCAACTGAGCAATATCTGAAAGAGGAAACCCTAATTTTCTACTTCAGCTTAGCCTAGAGATTTCTGGAAATAGGCTAAATCCAAATGAAAAGCATATGGCCAAAATGGGGACATTACAGCAAAAAGATATATTGAAAAAGCCATTAAGGAACTCTTGGAGATGGGTTTCATTTGCCCAAGTAAGAGTCCTTTTGCTTTAGTAGTTGTGCTTGTGAAGAAGAAAGATGGCACCATTTTGCATGTGTGTGGACTACCGTGCATTGAATCAAAAGACAATAAAAAATTGGTACCCCATTCCCAGGATAGATGAGCTCATTGATGAGCGACAGGGAGCCAAGTTTTTTTCGAAGATTGATCTAAGATCGGTCTACCATTAGATTCATATGAGAGAATCAGACATACAAAAGACAACATTTTGGTGTCACTGTGGATGCTTTGAATTCCTATTCATGCCATTTGGGTTGACTAATGCACCTGCTACATTCCAGTTTTGCATGAATCGAATTTTTCGAAAGCAGTTGAGGAAGTTTGTATTGATATTCTTTGATGACATTCTCATTTTTAGTAAGACTTGGGAGGAGCACCTTAAGCATTTGGAGGAAGTGCTTAGCATCCTTGAATTAGAATGCTTGTTTGCCAAAGAGTCCAAATGTGAATTTGGAATGATGGATCTGCTCTGCCTTGGTCACATAATCAGCGCTGAGGGAGTAAGAGTTGATCTAGAGAAGATCAAGGCAATCTTGGATTGGCCACCTCCAGAGAACTTGACACAGTTGAAGGAGTTCTTTGGTCTTTGTGGCTTCTATAGATGGTTTGTGAAAGGCTACTCTCAGATGGCTTCCCCTCTTATTGATCTCACCAAGAAAGGAGCATTTGTATGGTCAGAAAGGCCAGGTTGTTTTTGACAAGTTCAAGCAGATTATGAGTTCATGCCCATTTTTGGTTATACCCGATTTTACCAAGACATTTGAGTTGCAATTTGACGCATCAGGGGAAGGAGTTGGGGCTGTTTTGATGCAAGAAAAACATCCTATTGTGTTTGAGAGCAGAAAACTAAGAGGCGTTGAGAGGACTTACTCCATCTATGACAAGGAAATGCTTGCAATCATGCATGCATTGGCAGTGATGATGTAACAACAAACAATATCACCTGGGAAAGTCTTAGTGGCACGAAATGTTTTTCCTGGTGGTTGGCAACTTAGGATGATCACATCTTGAAACGTGCATTGGAGAAGGTGCAAGTAGACAAGGTAGCACAGTTGCCGTTTTTCAACTCTCGGGATTTCGAATGATACCTAAGACAAATGATCATACACTACAACAGACATAACCACAAGTTGGTCATCAAGTATAGAGGTTGCCAAGTGACCATTTCATATGCATGGCTTGATTTTACCAAGGTATTCAAGATACCCTCTCTAGGGGCTTTAGCTGTAAATCCTTCGAGGAAGATGTCATAGCAGATGAAGGAGAACCTCCTAGCGAGGGTGTGTAGAGTCGACCTCACGTAGCAGGAGAGAGACAATATTTGGAGCATTGGCAACAGAGGGCTACGAAAGAATCGGCTGATTGGTTCGAGTAGGGCATTTGACATTGCGGTGTGGATGATTACATTGAGGATGGAGTTGTACATAGGCAAGGTGTGCAATTGGGCGACCTTGCTCTCAGAATGGATTTGGGAGTTCTTTTACCAAGGTATTCAAGATACCCTCTCTAGGGGCTTTAGCTGTAAAGCCTTCGAGGAAGATGTCATAACAGATGAAGGAGAACCTCCTAGCGAGAGTGTGTAGAGTCGACCTCACGTAGCAGGAGAGAGACAATATCTGGAGCATTGACAACAGAGGGCTACAAAAGAATCGGCTGATTGGTTCGAGTAGGGCATCTGACATTGCGGTGTGGATGATTACATTGATGATGGAGTTGTACATAGGCAAGGCGTGCAATTGGGCGACCTTGCTCTTAGAATGGATTTGGGAGTCCTTGTGCTTAAGGCATAAAGCCTTTTATATGACACAACATGCCATTGGGCTACTGTAGGACGCCATTAACACACAGGTCTCAACAAACAATTGGGGGAGATTGCAACTAGTCGACCAATTGGATGCAGGATTGCCGACCATGTTCTACTGGGTGAATTTGGGGGTGCAGACAGCAGGTGAAGACACACCCCACCCGACACCACCAACGAAGAGGAGGCAAACAAATACTTCACCACCTCGGCCGAGTGGAGATGGCCGTGAGCCAGGTAGAGATGACCCTACACTGAGTGTAGAGGAGGTCATTGACTTGCCCTCTTCGGAGGAAGAGATGAGCATGAAGGAGGTCTCTTTGGTGGGAGACGTGGGCTCACAGGAGGTTGAGGAAGCAATCCTGATGCTGGCAATGGAGCCACAACCCGCCATACTGATACAGCCAGTCGCACCGGTGCTCGTACCGCCACCAGTTGCAGCGGATGTGGGTGCGGAGAAGGATGCAAAGCTTGGCACATGGTTGGGAGAGATGGGTGCATCGACGGACACCCCTCCACCATCGCTAGAGCCACCTCGAGAGCCAACCCGAGAGTCGACTGAGATGGAGGTTACTCACCCACTAGCTTCTCAAACAAAGCGACTCTCATAGCTAGAGCAGCTAGCAACGCCAACTCTATGACTAGAGTAGTCAAGTTCACAACTAGTTCCATAGTTAGCTCGACTCATCGTGAGGCTAGACCAACCACCTCCACAATTAACCCAACCAACCTCACAACCGATTTCATAGTCAGTTTGGCCAATGTCATAGTCAGCTTCTTGGCTAGTTCAGCTAGCCTCACGGTCAGCCCGCACAGTACCTCCACGGCCAGTACAACGAGAGGCACATCTAGTAGAGCTAGAGGGGGCAAAGTCTAGTGAGGATGAGTCTGAGGGGCTATTTTTGGAGATTAGCCAGCCATACACTCACAACCCTTTCAGGATAGTACAAAGGTATTTGAGTGAGTTATAGGGGATGGCTTAGATAACGTATTTGAGTGAGTTATAGGGGATGGCTCAGATAGGAGGTCGAGAGGATCCTAGCCTTCATGCAACACCGGATGTGAGAGTGAATTTTTTCAGTGCTTTATTTCCAGAGAATGGCCAAGAGTGGAGACGACGAAGATGTTGGTTGCCTGGTAGCCAACCCGATCCACCACAATTGGGAGGCATGGTCGAGTACTCACAACACTCCATGGGATGGAGAAGAGCTACATGGATGTATTCCTTCGGTGGCGACGCCAGATGCTTTCCATTGAGGAAGCTATTGAGATGAGGGATACAACACCGGTGTAGGTGGAGAGTAGTAGAGTAGAGCTAGTGGATCAATTCTGCAAGTCGCAAGAGCAACTGGCTCAAGTGATTGCAGCCGAGCATACGAGAGTCACAACTCTCGAGTAGGCAATGGCCGAGAAAGAGAGATTGTTTGCAGAGCGAGAGGCCCAGTTGGTCGAAAGAGACAGACTCATAGCAGAGAGAGAGGGCCAATTGAAGGAGGACAAGGAGTTAGAGGGAAGGAGCTAGGAGGTAGAGAGGACATCATTAGTACATTTTTGGGGTGTCCTCTCACCCTCCTTCGCATTGATACTTTTCTATTTGTAGTCCTCATTTTGTTGGTCTGTCGTTTGGAAGACGACATTCTTTTGTGGGGGGAATGATGCAGTCTATCGAGAGTGATTATATTGTTTTAGTTGGCCAATTAAAGTAAATAAATAAACTCTAATGTATGCAACAAATATTTTATGTTATAAGTTATTGGGAATTAAGTCCCTGACCAATTTGATTAGTTGTAACGGGTAGTCCCGACAGTCGGTGTGCCCAACCACTGTCGGCAACTATATATGTCTTGTTTCATTATAGTTGGGGACATAGCATAGATGATTGTATAGTGTACCTATTGCATTAATGAATGAAAGTACCATTGTTCTGTGCATATTAGGCATCCATGAGTATTGACTATGTATGTACTATAAGTTACATTCTCGTTTACTCTATTACTTCATCAAGTCATTCCCGTGAGTAAACACAATTTTACATTGGGAATGTTCTGGTGTCCTCGGAGTGTCAAGAGATGTCTCAAATCTGCTGCTAGGGATGTCAGGATTTCCCCAGATTCTTCATCTCACCTTCTCTGAACAAAAAATGTTCCCTATGTTGATGATATAGATTTGGGCCTCATCCTTATATCGATTTAATTAATAAAAAAATAAATAAATATAGCCGTGGCTATTTTGTTTATTTGGAGCCGACTTTTGTGAAGAGGCGCTTCCATTCAAATAACAATTTATATTTTATTTATTGTAGCCGACATAAATAAAATGTTCGCCACCTTTTGTAAGAGAGACATCATTTTGTAAGAGGCCGACTTATCTTGAAGAGACGCATTGTTTGGTGGAGATCATATCGACTAGTATTTATACAAGGCGCTGCTCTCTCTATTATTATTCATTCAATTTTCATTATTCAAGTAAGTTCGCATCAGCAGGAGTTCGAGTTATATCTACAGCAGATCGACTTAAGAAGAAGTTCGATATTCATTGTGTGTGGTGTCATCATTATCATTTCAGATCGGCCTTGTGTTTATAGCCTCCTTGTAAAGCATTTTGTTGCTATTCTATTTAATATATAGGTGATATGTTGTTTCTGGGTTTTTCTCCCTCAAGGAGGGTTTTCCCAGGGTATATTCTGTGTTCTATTGTTTGAATTTGTTTTATTGCTGCTTATCTTCATTTCTGGTCTAAAATTAACACCCTAGACACCAAAAAAATCTGAAATGCCCCAAGGACATGAGAAAAAGAATGAAATGGAGGAATGCCCTATCCTCCTCACTGCATCCCTGGAATTACTTCAATATCCTCCTAGTCCACCAGACGGCAGGGAACATGTGAAACACAGATGTGTGTGTGTGTGTTTGCATGTGGGTGCGTGCCTGTCATGCATGTGCTGTGCTTGTCTATTGTGAGTGTGGGTCTGTCATGCATGCGGCGTGCACAATCATAGGTTCAAATTATAGCAGCGATGCATTAAACAGTAAATTGTAGATCATGAGTACAAACCTGATTTGTTCTCAGAATTTCAGCTGATTGGAAAAATCTGACTGGAAATATCCATATGCCTCTGCTTACAGCAAATTTAGTTTAATCCTTTCTCTATTATCCTTCAAAATATCCTTGCTGATCTTGTCAATAACTTCATTAGTATCCTGAATGGAAAATTCTGGATGCTTCTTAATCTATTACTGCAGCTGCCTCTTAAGTACTGTGCAGATCCCAAGTGATGAACTCACACATTAGGAGGTTAGTTGATATTAAAAATACTCCAAATTTTCCTATAATATTGGCTGCCTTTTACTTTTTCTCTTGCAAGTTAGTTGGGAAAATTATATGAGATGATTCTTCTTTCAATGACATGGATCTCGGAGGGAGTGATTATTTTGGCACTCCTTGTCCAAGCATCGGTTCATTCCATCATACAATTGATGGTTTTTGTTTTATGTGTAGGTATACAGTGGGCCATGATAACTAAAAAGGCTTGTGCATAAATTTTGATTTTTACCCTTTCCATTTTAAGTGTTTTCTTAGTTCATAAGTATAACAATACACTGTAGTTTGGAAATCCTTCTATTGAATATTTCATGGATCTATCTTACTCGTAGGCTGAAATTTTTGAAGAAACATATCCAAGAAATACATCCAGGAGATATTTTTCTGGGGTGTTCCAGACGGTGGAATTTTAAAAAACAATTGTGAATAGGAATTGGAAAATGAACTGGATGCAATGTGGGTTATAAATGATATTTCATATTGCTAATTTTTCAATATATGGCATTGGGATGGTTTGTATGGTAAGTAGCTGTCTGTATCTTAAATATGGATTGAAAATGTGCAGCAGAGGGGAAATGAATGGTTTAACAGATATAGCCAATACTAGGGCTTGAAAAGTTTGTGACATATTTTTCTTTTCTGTGTTATCTAGGTATCCATTCCTTTGCAGCAATCATTTTGCTGGTATAATGGAAGTGATGGCAATACTGGAGAGAAAAGAATCCAGGTACATTTTATTATGAGATAGTGTTATTCTGAATACGATTAATGGTTCTCTGTTGGAAATTATTATAAATTTTCCTGTAAGGTATATTCATATGAATTCATCTTCTTGCATACATATGGAATTTTTTTATGCTAAGAATGTTTTTGGTATAGAAGAATATGTTTAAGTTTTTTGTTTCTTTCCATTTTCAGCCTTTTTCCTTTTTTTGTTCCTTGGGTTTACTTGATGAAAGTACTAAAGTGATAACATCTTATCCTTCACTTGTAAGTCTTACTTTTAATCATTGAAAAGGTGATGGATTTTTTACTAGTGTTTTTCTTCTTCTTGTTGTTTTCTCATTTCATGTATGAAAGTAAGAATATGACAAGAGAGTGAAATATGGATATCATGATACCAAATCAACCTTTTCCTAACAGCATCATGTCTGAAGATTTGAGTAATCGAAATTGAGTTTTTCTTGAAAAAATTGCATAAAGATGGCAAGTTTGGTTGCAAGTATTCCCCCAATTTGTTCATTCACCACTAAAACAATCTCACATCCTCCCCACTGCTGCTAAATGCTACTGGAACATCCAAAAGGAACCTCTATGCAATGAAAAAAATGCTGATGTTTTTGATCCATAAACTTGGGGCAGATTGTTCTCAACTAGCTTTGCATGCATTTAACCACTTATAATGCCTGCCTGTGACATATGCGATAAAGGACTAAAATAGGAAACATTTAAAATGTTGAAAACAAACTAATTGCATTGCCCACCGAAAACATGCGACATAAATTTACACTGGAGAAACCCTCAATTGGAAAGAAAACTCTAGAAAGAGTGAGTTGTGCACCTGATGCCACTAATCCATAGTCATACATGTTTTACTTTGTCTCATAGGATTTTACAGAAGCTCTACATCTCATACTTAGCTCTATCACATTTGTGGATTGTCTCGAAGATGATTATGGCTTGTAGCTCTTCGTAATAGTGGAAAATGGACTTTTAGTTCCATGCACAGGTTTTGTTTTCCACATGCACTAGTCCAAAATATGTTGCATTAGTCCCAATGGCTCAACATAAAACCTTTTCTGAATAAGATGCCTATAGCAGCTACCCTACACTTGCAACAACATGGTTCTCTGCATTCAACACACTACATCTACCAATCATTCTTAGTTCTCCAGTCAACTAGGATGGCCATGACTATATTAGCCAACCAACATTTGCTTAGCTGTTCTAAAACTCTGCCAGTTAGCATGTTTGGTTCTAGCTTATATAACTAGTCATCTGACCCCTTTTAGCACTGTTAGCCCACATGGCTTTGCTTTTTAACAACCAACCTGTTCATCAACTCTGTCAAGTTGGAACCCCCAACAATGGCTTCCTAGAGTCTAATGTCCTCATCCATCTGCTGATCCAGAACTTGTGTCTCCTCCAACTCATCATCACTAGATTCCTTGAAGACCTCAATCCATTGGGCATTGCGTCCACTTCTACATTTATGTCCAGGTGTCCAAGGCTCACGACAATCAAAGCAAAGCCTCTTTTGTCTCAACTCATCTATTGAATCAGGAGATGCACCACCAACTGGCTTAGATATCTCACCCGTTGGTCTAGTATATTTTGGTTTTTTGTCCTTCCTCTGCAGCAAACTCTGCGATAAGGGTCTCTACAGAAACATGCTAGGAAATCTAGCTTGTGGTGTAGATAGCTCCATATTCCTTGCACGCTTAATAGCATCCTGTGAGGTTGGCAGATCAAAATCTTTGACCCAACCTCTGAGAGGTTCTGAAAAACCCTCTATGAACCACAAAATCAACCTCTCTTCAGACACATCAGAAACCATTATTGACAACCGCTGAAATTCTGAAATGTATGCATCAAGTGTCCCAACCTGTCTCAACTGAGCCAACTCTTTGGAGTGTGCCTCTGAATCCTTGCGGTCAAATTGTTCTATCAATGTATTGCAAAACTGATGCATATGGAGTGCATACTCATATCTAGGAAATTTTAATCTTGTAATGTTTTTAATTTGGGTAACAATGTGATATGGTATTTGCAAAGAAACTTTTGTAAGCTATGTTCGTCCATGTTTTTTATTAAATTCTTTTTAAAAATTCTGAAGTGTTAAATACTTATCCAAGGCTTACAGATTACACTTTGGTTTGGTCCACAGGCTTCTGGCGCTTATGTTTTTCGTCCTAACAGTTCAAGCTGCTTTCATCTTGGGAATACAAATGAACAGGTCTACAACCATCTGGACTTTATTTATCCCAGGAAAAGAATCTAGATTTTATTTCCATATAAATGCGCTCTCTCTATCTGTTTATCTATCTATCTATCTATCTACACACACACATACTTGTCTTAGATGGCATTGGTCTTGCTTTTTATTTCAAGGAAAGATGATCTGAACATAAAACTGGCCAATGCACCCATTTTATTATATCATGTAGACATTCCTTGAAACTTCATACACTGCTGTGAAAGGGTGTTTTTTGCCATGCTTATGGGTGAATTTTATTTATAACCACTTTTACAATGGACAGGCTATCCAGTCGGTTATGCAAGGCGATATTGTGACTGAAGTACATCAACATTTTGCCCCTTGGGTTTCACAGGTTCGTTTCTGGAACTATTTACCATCCACTTTTCATTGTACTTGAATATTTGCTGAAGATGTCCTAAACATGGTGAAAAGACAATTACTTTGGAGAGTTCATTTTCTCATATTGAATGGTTTTATTTTACAATACATTTCAAAATGCAATGGTGCTAATGGTTGACATTTTCTGCCGTATAGTTATCTACGTTACTCAAGAATTTTGAATACATAGAATGCTATCTATTTGAGTTTTGTGCTGAATAATATTCAAGAAACTGAAATGACAACTTTTTGTGACCAAAGTAATTAATATTTTTGATTGCAAAATATTGGACACCTAATTATGTTTTAGCTAGTATTTCTAGTTGAACCCATAGAAGCAAAAAAATTCCAAAATCGTGATTAACTGCAAAAAGGCGATATTACCAATTTTTACCCTTAAAAAAACACACTTTTTCATTAAATCATTGACTACTGTGTTTTTACTGATTTACTCACACTTAGTCACATTTTTTTGAGTTAAACACATTGGATTTCACGTATCTGCATAATGTCGTTGTTGATAGGGCTTACACCCATGTATTTTTGTGTTTTTTTTTCGTTTTTCTTCATCTGTTTGCTCTGACGTCTTTGCAGCATGATTTTATTTCCAAATTGTTCTTGTGTGCAGCTGCTTAGGATCTGTAGTAGCTTTGAGGTTGAACATCCTTAAATATTCGTCTCCTCATTTCTTCTTGTATCTTTCCAGAATAAGAATTGTTAACAGGAATTTTTCCAGTCAACGGGTTCTTGGTTTTCATGAATCTATATAAACTTGCATATAAGTCCATATCCTCGTAGAAGAGCCATATCCTGTTACCTTTCTCCACACAGAGACATTAGTTGAAGTAATAAGCTTTATAGTCACTATATAGATTTAGATAATTTTCTTATACAATTTTTAGTTGAAAATTTTAACTAATTCTAATGTCATTATGCAATTTACTTCCACTGTTTCAAAGATATGATTAATTGAAGTATATACAACTTTCTTATCTAAGTATAATAGTGGAAGTTTACCGGCACTGTGTTTGATAGTGCAACTATAACAGTTGAGTAATGCTGATGCCAATAGTACCCTTCAAAATCTACCTCATCAGTGTAACGTAGTGAAATAGAAACATTGAAAAAACTTTATACCAGTTTATACACATGTTATGAAGTTATGGATCTTCCTTAGCATCTAATTACAAGATATCCATATTAAGTTAGTGGGAACTATATCATATTGACTTTAAGTTCACTTTCACAGAAGTATCAATCTTATGAAGAAGGAAAGTACAGTGCTTCCGTTATTGTAATTATTACAGTGATAAAGAAAGTCAATGTTCTGTCCTCTAAGTGAGTCATGTGAGCACAAGTTGAGTTAACATCTTCTAAGTCAAGAATGGCTTAGAGAGTGGATTCTCAAGCTCTCTATATACCTCTACTTCCCAATGCTCTTCACTATGATAATTTTGACACACGCAATAGTTATAAAGACAAAAACTCAAGCCCGCAGTATGTGACTTAATTTCACTAGACACATCACTATTAAAAGACAACCTTAGCACAGGTTACATAAGTACCTCTATGATCACATTGACTTCACAAGGTTAGTAAACAAACATAACTCATATACTTCATACCCATAGGATACAAGCCTCTAACCCTTAAACACTTAAGAACAAGTTCTTTCACTATTACCATGGTCAACTTGAACATTTTGACAATATTTACACAAAATCTATACACAAAGTACAAGACTCTTAACAGCAGTTACAAATATCTGATGATTGGCATTTCCCTATATACTTAGCCTCTTATTGAGGTCGTGGGAAATTGTTGGGCGCTTGATCTTAGTGGATGTTCATTATCCCTGTCTGACGGTTTTTGGTAGTTACATTACTGCCTCCTTTTGCAACTGCTGCTTCTGTCCGACTCTATTTATTACACACCTTTATGTACCAATTTAGTGAGATGGCATCGCTTGATGATTCAAAACAATAAAATTGAGGCCTGTGCCTGTAGAAAGACAGTGAGTGGGTAGTAGAGAGTCTTAAAATATCTTTCCTCAAATAGAAAAATATGAAGAAGAAAATTCAACCAGGCATGGGAAATGTTTAGTTATCATAGTGACTGTGTGAGGTAACTGAGTATGTTTTTCATTTGATGCTGAGGTAATTTTGCGTATCAATTGGGGTGAGAGATGAAGTTTGTTGGAAGTCCCTATTACTGGACTGTGTACCTGAGAGCAAAGGGGAGGAACCTGGGATAATTTCCAAGTGATTGTTATGCATTTCTGGTGAGAAACTATTTTCTAGTTTCCTAAATGTTATGTGGTGATTGGAATGCCTGTGTGCTAAGTTGGAATTTTAAATTCAGGAATACAACTTCTTGAGTCATTGTAAGGCTTAGCTCCTATTGCTCAACACCATTCCAGGGTAGTTGACAATTGAACAATGAAGTATCATATTGCTGTTATTCTAGGTTGCAATTTCCAATGTATTATTCCTTGCCGCAATTAAGAGTTGGTTGTTCTGTGTGGAGCTACGGGATCAATTACCTTTTACTAGACACTTGAATCCCTGACAGTATCAAGTCATATCAGAGCAAGTTCACTCTCTCGTATGTGTTGGGGATTGCATCAATTGCATGAGAAAGTTTGAGAAAGATCTTTTTGGCTGGAAGGTGTCTTGGAATGTTGTAGTAGTTCTTTTATTGTGGGTATCTATGACTGTAGAGGGCTGTGTGCCCTAGAGGATTTGTTGTAGGTATGGAGTCCTGTAACTGTAGAGAGGTTTGTGCACTAGTAGATTTGTTGTAAATATCTGTAACTGTAGATTGCTGTGTGCTCTAATAAATTTGTTGCAAGCATGTGGAGGCTTGTGACTGTAGAGGGCCATGAGGAGGCACAAATGTATCAAAAAGGGCTTCATTGCTGAATGTAAGCTGAATACTCTAGTGAGTTTGTTGCAGATGTAAGTCCTGTAATTGCAAACAATTGTATGTGTGTGAAGATGTCTTTGAAAAGGCAATGAGGATGGTCTTAAAGAGGCCAATAGAGCAGGCATTTATAGAGCAATACAAAGAGAAGGAATTCTTTGAAGAGATGATAGACATTCATTTGAGATTGGGGCTAAGCAATGTGGAAGAGTTGCTATAGATGTGATTAGGAATCATGAAGAATGCCATATTGGTGGCATGGAAGAAAATGAAATTGTAGGAGTTGTGGAACTTCTGAAAAAATCTTGTAGAAGATGATGGCCATCCATTTGAGATTGAAAAGTTTGGAGGCTAAGCAATGTGAAAGAGTTAATGTAGATGTGACTGAGAAGGATGAAGAATGTCATATAGATGGCATGACAAAATAAAATAATGTGATTGTGGTTGAAACATGTCTTTTTGAAAGCATTATAATGTGTTGGTGGATAAGGTTGTAGTGGAGGAGAAATGTAATGTTGAAAACCCGGTTTCGTCTACCATTGTTTTGTTTGTAGATATGGAGGAAGGTAAAGATAGAAAAGATGAAGTCCTCGTGCTAGAGGAAAATGTAAAAGAAAAAATTGTGGTGGTGATATAAGTTTGAGAAGCACAAGTTGCAAAATATAAAAGTGTCACTGCAGAAGTTCTTATGAAGGTAGTAGCTGATTTAGAAGTTGAAATGGAGTCTTGTAAAGGTGCTATGCTTGACTATGGAGTTGATGAAGATGACCTATTGCCTGAAGAAAAGATGAAATGATTGAGAAGATGTTTAGTTTGAGTGATTCTTCACATGAGAATTTTATTGCAGTAGAGAATAATGAAGAAAAGAATACTGTGCTGGTGAGGAAAGATCAAAAGTGCAAGTTGTTGAACCAAAAGAACAAAGTGTTGCAGCAGGAGATTCTTTGGAAGAAATGGTCATGGAGCCTTTTAATTTTCATATTATTAGTTTTGTTGATTTGATTGTAGGTGAAATAGTAAGGAGTAAAGGGAATGAGATTGCAGTTGGAGCACATCTTTTAGAAAGCATGAAATTTTTGGTGAATGAGGATATAAGAGAGGAGAATGTGGTTGTAGTAGTGATTGGCAAATTTGGGGACGACAGGGGACGACTATATAAAATATAAGGAAAATTTAAAAAATATAGGGAAATTTAAAATATTCATATGATAACATGGATAAGGCGTGTATAATATACATTATAGAACCTTAACATATAACATTTGTGTTCAACATTATGTCAATACTCAATACGCATTCAAAATTCAAAATTAACATACATGAATCATGAAACAACCTCCAAGTTATAATTTATAAACTTATTTCAAAATGCCCAAAGGCTACATTGCTGCCATATAGTTTTAAAGTTTGCTCTAAAAATCAAAATACAATATTGTATGTCAATAATGAATAAACAAAGAGCACTGCTGCCCCTAATCATCTCCCATAACTGCATCAAAATCAGAGTCATCCTTTGAGTCACTGCCACTGCCATGGTCCAACTCAGCCTCAACCAACAGAACCCCAACCAAACCCTCTGCTATCTCCTCCTCATCTACTTGGGCCACGTCTTCGGGATCAATATCCCACTGTAGAGCTGGAGTTTGTCGATACTTTGGAGTCTGTCGATCCTAAAGCCGAAGAGCACTATGGACGACCACTAGCTTCTCCGCTCGTCTAGAGGTAAGTCTATTCCTCTTGAGGGAGTGGATAAAGCTATATGTGGACCAATTCCTCTTTGTAGCAAAGGAACTGGCAACCTGTGCAAGAAGACGAGTAGCAAGTATCTTCAACTGCAATGTATCCCTCCCATGAAAGGTCCACCATCCAGTAGGGTCCGTTTGAGCTAATATAGCTCTATGCAACCTCGGCTGTGGTTTACTTAAGTTTGGGCCATGAATATTTGCAAAGTCTAGGAATTGTGTCCGAAGTAGTGAAGCCTACTCTGCTGAATACATCTTATCAATGGCTCGTGTGAACCCATCTAAAACCTTAGGGTCATCACATGGAGGCACCCTACCATCCCTTGGTGCATACCATTTGGGATTTAGATCAAAGGCAGCCATATGAAGCGGGGTGTTCATTGTATTCCACCTTCGCGTCACAATGGGCTTAATGTGTTGCTTATATAAATCCAAAGTGGGATCCTTTGCCAAAATAGTTTGCTTGATCTTCCTGTTGTGACGTTTTTCACACATCGCCCCATTGCAAATGGGGACCCCCTAATTTTGGCTTCGCTTTTCGTTTGTTTTGTCCTTGTCTCTCTTTTCTACTGTCTGCCTTTCCGGGATTGTGCCCGTCATAGAGTTTAAACTTGAATTTTGGCCAAGTCTGAAAATTAGGGTTTCGAATTTTCCAGCCAACTTGAGGTTGAAGAAGTGAATAAATTGAAAATTGAACTTAACATTGTTGTCAGCATGTTTCCAGCAGGTTTCCAGCCAATTTTCATCAGATTCCAAGGTACTTACTATTTTTAGTAAGTGTGAAATTCAAGGCAATTTGTCAGCTATTTTGAGATTCCGATCATCACACTGCATTCGTGAGTGTACTGCATCGCTTTTGCATGCCAAATTTGAGTAAAACGATAACTTTACTATTTTTAGCAGCAAACCAATTTCATGAAATTTCAGGTCCGTATGCGTGAGACGCCAGATGTCCGATATTCCTTCCGGGTTTTCGAGACCTTCGCGACGATGTAACATGCAAGCCGCAGACAACCACTTTCGTGATCTCGCTCTTCCAGGCTATTTTCTTAGGGTTTTGTATGTCGAGGCTTTCTTTGTACGTTCCGTGATTCCTGACATTTTTCGGGAGAGCTTCGCGATGGTGTGGACATGCAAACGAGGGTCTCAAATTCTCAAGAAGGAACTTGCTATTTTGCATAGTGTGTGTCCTGCTACTGGCCTCCCGCCAGCTCGTAATCACAAGTCGCATCGGGCAGCGTCAGCAAAACGAGCAACCGAGATCTTTGATAATGCATGCGCATAAGTTAGGGTTTCACCGAGCTCAAAAATAGGCATCAAAAGTCAAAATTCCTCGAAACCCATGTGTAAACCATCGCCATCGCCGCTTCAAGCTATCTGCTGGTGAAATTTCAAGTCAAACGGAGCACTTACTATTTATAGTAAGTCAAATTGGAAACATGCTAAAAATAGTAAATCAGTTGCATGCGCCAGTGTCAGCCAGCAGGCCACGTGGTGAGGATCGCCTCATTCGAATTTCAACTCGATCGGAGCTTGGGAGCTATCAGAAACAAGGGCTTACTATTTATAGTAAGCCACCTTCAGAAACAGGCTATAAATAGCAGGGTGACTAAAAGTGGCAGTGCCGACAAGTTGATAAAGTTGTGAAGAAGCTATGTTTGAAATTTCAAGTTGATCCAAGCTCCAGAAGTGCAAAGTTGAGAGGCTTACTATAAATAGCAAGGCACGGATAAGCTAGCAGAAGAAGGTAAAAAAAATGTCTAAGTCTGAGTTTCATCCAGCAGACACCTCCAAATGCGCCATGCTTGCCTTCAAGGTGATCAAAAATATTCTGTGGAATGAGTTCATCCTCCTGCCACCCCAAAATGCGCCCAAGCTGGTGAGGTGGAAGCATAAAAAATTCTAAGGCATGAGTTCTTGTTCTCCTCCTATGGCAAAATGCGCCCAGCTCAAGCTCTCATGTTGGAAAAGTTTCTAAGTATAAAACTCGTCCTGCAGCCTATACAAAATGCGCCCAAAGGTGATAAAAGGTCAAAGAGGTCAACGGATATCATCCTGCTCCTATAGCAAAATGCGCCCAGCTCAAGGTTGATAGCAAAAAAATTTCTAAGGCATGAAAGGTATCCTCCACCACCCCCTAAATGCGCCATCCTTCATGCATGTGCAAATGCGCCCAAAGAGGTCAACAAGTCAACAGGTTTCATCCTGCACATAGGTGGAAATGCGCCCAAAATGCAAGGGAGTCAACAAGTCAAAGCTTCTCATCCTCCTCAAGGGGCAAAATGCGCCCAAATCATGCCATGTGAAGACAAAAAAACGGAAGCTGAAGAGTCATCCTCTTGACATGCTGAAATGCGCCCAAGTTGGGATGGTAAAAAGGTAACTGAGGGTGGTAAATGAGATGAAAATATTGCCTAGACATGGTGAAAGGTGGTAAATGCTAGGCGTTATTCTTCTCCTGGCCTAAAACGCGCCTAAGGTGATGTCTTAGAGGATTTTTGCTAGGCGTGTGAGATGGTGAAGATCAGTATTGGACGGAATTTTTGAATTTCCTCTCAATGCGCCAAGGGTGATGAAGGTGGTGAAGTGTTAGAAAATTTCCTAAGGCGTGTGAAGTGTTAGAAATATTTCTAAGGCGTGTGAAGTGAGTAATTTCCTAAGGCGTGGTGAGTGATATGTGTGAGGTGTTGAGAATAAAATGCTAAGTGTGCTAGGCGCCTCAAGTAAGAATAAAATATTTTTTTTAAAGTGTTGGAGAATTTGCCTAGGCGTTGGAAGTTGCCAGGTGAAAAATAAAATATGTTGTGCTTGCGAGGAAAATTTTCCAAGTGAAGCAAAATAAAATTTTCTCCACCACAGGCAGAGTGATTGAGGAGTCAAATAAAATTTTCTAAGGCAAATTTTCAAAATGCAAGGTGATTTAAAATTTCTCTAAGGCAAAATATTTTCTTCCTCTGGAAAATGCGCCTAGACTCTGAGATGATAAGAATTTCATGTGATGAGTAAAATTTGTCGAAGATAAAGATGCTGGCAGTGCAGGAACAATAAAAATTTTCCAAGTCAGAGCAACAAGAAATCTCCACAGATGTGAAGAACGAATTTAAATTTCACAGAGAATAATTTTCTAAGGTTCAAAATTCAGAGAAAATTAAATGAACCCGTTCGTTGGGTACCCATGGATTCGACGCGTTCTGGAGAAAATTTTCTTCTGGGTATCGAAGATTATCGATGAGGAGTTGATTTTAAGGTCTTCCACAGCTTGTGCGGATTCTGGGATGAAGATTTTAAGTGGGCACCAGGTTGATGAATTTCCTAAGGGAAATTTGAAAATTTTCTAAGGCAAAAATGAAGAAAATGTGTTTTCAAGGTAAGATCCTCCAGACGATGAATTTGAAAGAAACTGCCTAGGTGAATTTGCTTCAATCCTTCGTGAAGATAGTTTACTTGAGCCAGAAATGAATAAAATCGAGGTTATCAGAGCTCCAGCAGGTGAAATGAATTTCTCAAAGATGAAGTTTGTCTAAGGCATGAACTTGAACGCAAAGTTACGGCGAACGCTTGAAAGTTGGAGCGGAGGATCAGGTAAGTAAGTTGAGTTTATATTGAAGTGTTCTAATGCTTCTCTCCGTGCTTGTTTTGCAGGAGAAATGTTGAGGCCAGAGCACGATGACTTGAAGTGGAAGCACGATAAAGTTACAAGTTTCAATCTCGAAGGAGGAAAATTTGCAAGAAAATGGCTAAGTGTTAAGACTTAGTATAACTCGAAGTGACGAAGATGAAAACCCTCAAGTGGAAGAAATCAAAGAACAACGCCAAGAAAGAAGATCGAGAACAGTGTGAACGCGTCTACAAATGGAATCTTCTAGAAGGATGATGGTGGACATTATGGCGCATTTATTACCCCACTCTCCTCTGTGGCGGTTTTTAGGGCAATATTATTTAGGGCTGAGGTGGCACGATTCTGGCCACTCTATTGATTGTAACCCTAGCCGTCTTTTGGGACTTGGCTAGCTATATAAAGGGGGAGTCCCCCTCATTTGTAATTCATTAGAAGTAGATAGTAGACAGTAGAGAAGATTAGAATAGACATAGAGTAGAGGGACAACTTAGAAGTAGTTTAGTATTGTAGAGCATTTTGCATAATTTGGAGAAGAGAGAAAGTTTTCCCTTTGAAAACTTTTGAAGAGATTGTTGTGTAACACATTTTATGATAATAGATCTTTTCATTGATGATGGAATTCGTCTTGTCATGAAATGCTAGCAAGGTTTCTTCTTCCTTTCGTATCCAAGTAGCTTAGTTCATGCAAATAGCTTACTTCGGTGTGTGGTGTTTTATTGAGATAGCTTCGTTTTATTCCATACCACTAGCGGCTTGTTGATGATAAGTCTGCCTTGCGTGGTCAACTGGACATTATCTTGTGTTTAACTTCGGTTGTGATTTATATGCTTATATGCGTCGTTGTGATGGTGTATGCATGTTAAGTCATAATTTGAACATCTTTTGCTATTTCCCTTGAAGATTGCACCGATTTTGCTGAGGCTGTCCGACGGAGGCTAGGTGAAATCCGGTTGAAGTCTATTGAAGTGAAGCTCCACATGTCCTGCATTTAGAATAGAACATAAACTTCTTAGGCCCTACACCCTTTTCAAATCAGTACTTTCTGGTTAGAATAGGAAACCCGCACTTCATAGATAAATCTTTCGAGCATTTGAATTCCTTTCTCCGCTGCCGAACAATTCTGTAAGTCCCTTGAAATACCAGCAAATCACATCGAGCCAAACTGAGCCTATTCGCATTAAAGGAACCTTGGAGTTGAACGCATGAACTTTCTGGCAATCTTAGCATGCGGAATACTTTGATCAAGAGAGAATAGGGAAGCCGTTGGCAACTTTATTCTGCGTTGGTGCGGTCACGAAAAACACATCAACACTTCCCAAGCATATTGTCAAATGTCTCATATATCTCTCCAAGACTAGTAGAGTCTGTATCAACATATTAGATGACATCTACAATAGGTGAGATGAAGGAGCAAATATATCTGCAAAATGCAAACAAAAAGTTCAAAATAATTAATTGACATGTTAGAAACTTCAAAAGTTGGAACATTGGACAATAAAATTAAAATATTAAAATCAGAAATTTAATATGAAAATCAGCAATCTAATATGTCTTACCTGACATTGGACCACCAATCGTCATTGAAGATCTTTTGTTTGATGGTCTTTCCTTGAGCAGAACTTGAATTAAGCCATCTAGTCCACTCTGCATTGACCATCATCGCTTGTAGAGGCTCATGCACCTCTAATATCCTCTCCAACAAGATGAAGTATGTGGCATAGCTACATTCATTGATTCAATGACTCATTAAAACAAAATCAAATTATGAATATAAATTGAAATGTTTGAACTTTGAAGTTTCAAAATTTGAAAAATTGAAAGTGAAACAAAATGAAGTGGCATACCTTGTTTCAACAGGTTTGAGAAACTCCTTTGAAAATGATCTGAAGTTAGCAAGTGAGGTGTGGTGATTGCAAATGATCATCTGAATATCTTTAGCTTTTGCCACCATTTGCTTCACCCAATCCAACTTCTGTATGTCTTTCAATGCATTGTTCAATGCATGAACACAACATGGGGTCCAAATTATGTGCCTATGAGTACCCTCTACCATCAAACCAGCCGATTTGCACACACGTGCTGAATTGGTGATCACTTGCACCACATTAGCAGCCCCAACCTCCTTTATGGCATCTCTCAAAATGGAAAAATTGAAGTCTATATCCTTACATCTCTCCGAACAATCTATGGCTCTAAGAAAATAAGAACTGGTAGGGCATGTGACTATGACATTGATGAGTGGCCGATGTCTAACATCAGTCCACCCATCCATCACTATAGAGCACCCCATCCTCATCCATGTTTGCCTCATCTCCGCCATTAACACATTAACTTTGGAGTACTCTTTGTTTAGGATGGTGGTGCGTAGCTTATGATCTCTAGGGGGTATGAATGAAGGACCAATAGTGGCTATATCTTTCACCATTTGTTTGAAATAAGATGAACGGGCCACATGAAATGGGATGGCATGGGAAAAAAAGAATTTGGCAATGGAAGTGTCGCTTCTTTTCCTTTTTTATTAAACAAAGACTCAACTGAAGTTCCCTTCCCACTACCACTCACCTTCCTCTTTCCTCTTGAGGCAACTCCACTACTACCAACAGTGGAAGGCATATGATTAGGCATAGATGATTGTGCACTTGGAAAAGAAGATGACCCACCTTGAACCCCACCATCCAACCCCATTTGAATTCTTTGACACTCTAATGCTTCATCATCTTTTAACTTAGGACACATTGTAACTCCATGGCCCGCCCCACCCAAAAAATGAGACCTTACCCTTGTGTAGCTGCCCCTAAATTCTTTTTTGCAAACATGCAATACCACACCCTACTCCCCCTGAATTTTTTTGTCTTTGGCCCACAGGTGTAACATATTGAAGGAATGGTTTATTTTTGTTTAAAGGGTGTTTTGCATAGCATTCCATGACTATTGAAGGGCATTGGTATGGATTTGTTTGGTCTCCACTAACACCCTCACCACTTTCCCTTCTATTTTGTAGAAACCCTTGTTTCCCCTAAACTCTGAATCTGACTGTTTTTTGTTTGTTTTGCGTTTTTTGACTGTTTTTGGGTTTTTGTGCAATAAAGAGATAATGCAATTTTTGAAAGAAATTGATATAAAAATCTTAAACTAATACAACGCTTCCAGATCTAGCATAAATATACTCAGAAATCAATACTATTGTTTGTATTATTATTCCACTGCCTTTACAATAAGAAATCTCAGATCTACAGGCTAGATAAGATAAAATATTAACCAAATGAACCTGATTTGCAGCAAGCTGAAACTGATATAGAACTGGTACGGCTGCAATAAATGTCTCTTTCTCCCTCCGTCCAATGATCTGAATTGATACCAGATGCAAGGGCGCCACTGCTGATGAAGACTGGAGACCAAATAAGATAGCGCCTTTCTCAAGAAAGAAAGTAGGCCTGTGAGAAGGTACGGCCAGGTAAAAAAAAGTATGGCCTCTAAAACAGCAGCATGAAATAAAGGTACGGCCTTTGACTTGAATGCCAGATCTTGACCAAAAGGTGCGCCAATGTGAGAAACCCCTTTCCTGATGATTTCTTGATCAAAACCCTGATGTGATTTCACCTGTGATGCTCTGTAACTTCTTCTGAATGAAGAAATCCCTCTGCCTGGCAATAAATCGGAAGATATTTCACAACCTCTGAATTGCTTTCACTGGAGATGGCTCGTTCCCCAATGTTCTGAGACTGAAACCCTTGGCTTCCGTGCTCTGGACGAAACTTGATCAATTTTCAATAATTCAATAACATAATCCGCTCGAATGTCAATGCAAAACCTTTTACTCTCTGAAAAGTGCGATTTCCTTAAAAATAGGGATCATTAAAATAATTCGAACTTTTCTTTTAATTAATTCCATAGTCTCCAGTGAAATTTTTAATTATAAAATATAATTAAAAACGTCCCCTTCCATGATGGGCGACCCCTTCAGCCAAAATCACTTAAGTTGTAATATTTAAAATATTATAACTTTTATAATATAAGCTCCAAAAATTAATATTTAATTAAATCAATTAAATATTAATATCTCTCTCAATATTTACCCGATGCACGAACCGTCTGAAGCTGACGACTAAGGAAGTGATTCTGCACGTGATCAATCCATACTGCTAAAAATAGCAGGGGTGCCTCGCTGAGTGCCGAATACTGCTAAAAATAGCAACTCAGGCAAAAAGCGTCCAAATGAGCCCGAACGAAAGCCAACTGGTCAAATTATGACAACTGAAGCCAAGCCAAGCTCCATCAAGACCCTCTATCCATCCCATCAGCCTATGAGGGTCGCATAATAGGCTAATCCTGTGCTCTGAGAGATGTCAACTAGAAGGGGACATGACATATTTTGCACTTCCTCTTCGCTATCACTCCCACCCCCATTGCTGCTCATGTTTTTTATATTTTGAATGCAAGTTTCAATTGAAAATGAAAAAAAAAGAGGGAAAGGAAATGCAAACCTTTTAGGCGTATTTTCACTCCCAACAACACTAACTTCAACCTCCTCTCCTCCTTCAAGCTGCTGTTCTTTCTCCTTCAATGGCTGCAACTTTTCTTTCTCTCAAACCCTTGGCTGCTCACAACAAACAAATGCATAAATGAATTAAAAGAGGCCTTTTTTTCCCCATAAGAGAGCAAACACCAATGGGGCCCACAATAGCCACATAGGTAGGGCCGTTAGTTTTTAAAAAGTGTGTTTTCTTAATTAAAATCAATGCAAAATGTGGAGGACAGCTGGCTCTCAGACATTGTATGCTTGAGATTTTGCAAAAAAAAAAGAAAAAAAAAGAGGGAAAGGAAATGCAAACCTTTTAGGCGTATTTTCACTCCCAACAACACTAACTTCAACCTCCTCTCCTCCTTCAAGCTGCTGTTCTTTCTCCTTCAATGGCTGCAACTTTTCTTTCTCTCAAACCCTTGGCTGCTCACAACAAACAAATGCATAAATGAATTAAAAGAGGCCTTTTTTTCCCCATAAGAGAGCAAACACCAATGGGGCCCACAATAGCCACATAGGTAGGGCCGTTAGTTTTAAAAAAATGTGTTTTCTTAATTAAAATCAATGCAAAATGTGGAGGACAGCTGGCCGTCCCCGGGATGGTCGAGGGACGGCTTAGCCGTCCCCTGGCCGTTCCTGGGATGTGTTGGTGTACGTTTTATCATCCACCAAACACACAAAATAAAATGTCCAAAGACACTCTATCCTATCTTGAAAAAAGTCACTGCGTATGCTAAGATTGCGAGAAGATCATATGGCGACTCCAAGGTCTCTTTCGTCAGGTCATGACATGTGGATAAGCTCAATGGGCGTTGTGATATGCTGGTAATACACAAAGGGACTTACGCTAGGAAATTTCTTCACAAGTTCAGGATTTAGACGAATTTCGCATTAAATACTTCTTCTTTTGGGATTTTCAATTTGGATCTCGAAAAAAAAAGTGGAAAAAGGATAAGGATTTAGAAGTTCTAATCTATCCCTAGGAATTCAAAAGACAACAGAGATCAGGTGAAACGAGTAACCACACTTTGTTTCGCCTCCCTCGGACGACTACACAAAGTGGGTGCAATCTTCAAAGGGTGTGATTATATTTTCATGCCTCGAATAAGACCGAAGTTGAGCATCCACAATCACAAGCTCAGGCTAACTTTACGCATCGAATGAAAATCATCCATCTGAAGAAAGTATGAGCAATATTTCACCATTAATCTATACGATCAAATCTTGCATTCACTTAACAAACATTCAAAGCAAATTCTATTTTAATTGTAATCTAATTCTATCTAATTCTAATCTATGGTTGAAGAAGTTATGCAACCTTGCACACTACTTGACAATAAAAGTGATTCAAAGCAAATCATGCATAAGAGCTTTTATTATCGAAAATAGCATAACGCAACAATTTTATATACTATGTCCACACTTTACAAATGAGGGGCGAGCTCAATTTATAGGCTCTTCGTTTACAATTCAATGGCCAAGATTGATTTGGAATCAACAGTCAAGATTACAAAAATAAATCCTAATTAGGGTTTGTCACAACTGTTAAATTTTATGATCAGATTAATGCACATAATTTAATTCAAAATCAGACAATAAGAACACAACAGATACCTTGGGAAAACCCTCCTCCTGAGGGAGAAAAACCCAGCAACAATATATCACTTATATATTGAAATGTAAACACAAATGTCTTCTTTACAAAGCCCAATATGAGGGCCAATAAGAGGCACCACAAACTGATGCAAACATAGCAATAAAATTAAGCAATTCACTGAATGATATCAGCCACTAGCAAGATACACTTCTACAGAAATCGCTGCCTCTTCTAGACTATTCACACTTCTCTTCAAAGGTTAATATCAAACTGAATGAATACAAGACAATGAGTGGATGTGCATATATACAAAGGGAAGAGCAACGCATCTCCTCAAGTGAACATGTCGGCCTCCTTATAGAATGACGTGCCTCTTGAATTCGCGCCTTATCTTCAAGAGATGTTGGCCTTGATAAAGTGACGACTTTCCAATAATCAATATTAAATCTCTTTTAATAAAAGGTGTGACTCTTCAAAATGTCTTAAGTCGGCCCAAGAGAAAGAATATAAATATAATTTAAATAGCCGTTAGGCTATATTTCAATTATCTTCATATGCGGATCTGGAAGAAGCAGCTCGTCGCTGCTAGAACATCAACACTCCCTCTCAGCTAGGGATGATACTTCCAGCTACACAAGACATGCCACCTCATCGTGATGTCTACCACTATGGCTACAACCATAAGTGAAAAAGAAGAATATCACCTCATCGTGATATTAGATATCACCTCAATATGATATCAACCATAATGGCTGCAACCATGTATGGTATGTACAAGTGTTCATCACTTGCGTGATGTTGTCACCTCAACATGACTTTCACCATGGCTCTCTCAGAGGGTGAAAACACAAGTACAAAAAAATCATCAGGGACTCTCTCACGTGATGCTATCATGGAGGTGGCTCTCCCAGAGGGTGGAATCAAGGGATTACACCTCAAACTTCTCTTCACAGAGAAGAACTCATTAATCAAGGGATTTCACCTCGAACTTCTCTCATAGAGAAGAACTCATTACTCAAGGGATTTCACCTCAAACTTCTCTCACATAGAAGAACTCATTACTCAAGGGATTTCACCTCAAACTTCTCTTCACAGAGAAGAACTCATTACAGGCTATCACTGATACTGAGACTCTTTCTCAGTTAAGGCTGGATTCTCCACCATACCAAGCTTATCTTGAAAGTACACAAACTTTATTCTGGAGAGGGGCTTGGTGAGAATGTCTGCCATCTGCTCATCAGTGCTAATATACTTCAACTGTATAGCCTTCGTCAATACCATATCTCTAATATAGTGGTATTTGATCTCAAAATGCTTGGTTATGTCATGACAGAAAGCTTCACACAACTCTGGTTATCACAATGAATGATAGTAGGCTCCTTTGATTGTCTGTTGGCGTAAAATCTGACACCTCTGGAGTGCAGGTTTGTACGGACAGCTATGTACACTACGCAATGAGTGCTCTTCAAATTAGGAGGGGAAGCTCCCTCGTTGTGCTGGAATGCATGGAAAAGAAAAGTAATCTAAGTCCTATCTTTTGTTCTCGGTGGAAGAGGCACAAGGTTAAGAAAACCAAGAACGTAGCTAAGGATTTTCTGGTTTCGCAGATCATTAACTACAACTAAGCTACTACTTTAAATCTATCCAGTTTCCTCAAGAAAACAGAGCATGAGGAAATGGAGCAGGGATGACTATTGGACGATAAACGAGTTTAGATTCTCTACTTGAAGGCAAGGTGGCGCAACTATCATCTCAATCTAAACAAGCTTATTGGGCACAAAACAGATTTAAGAATTTACCAAGACAACCTTATGGAACCCTGTGTGGCATAACACTTGATCGAAATAGTAAAGTCTTCACAAAACAGCCTTTATCATCACAACCTCACGAAACCCTATGTGGCATAACCTTTGACTATAATGATAAAGATTCACAAACAGATTTATCACCGTAATTTCTCGAAACCCTATGTGGCATAACGATTGATCACAATGGTAAATTAACACAAAACAGATTTATCATCTCAATCTCTCAAAACCCTATGTGGCATAACAATTGACCTCAATGATAAAGATGTTCAAACAGATTTATCTAACTATGGGAGGAATTTACCACGCCAATCTTATGGAACCCTGTGTGGCATAACACTTGATCAAAGTAGTAAAGACTTCACAAAACGATTTTATCATCACAATCTCACGAAACCCTATGTGGCATAACACTTGATTGAAATGATAAAAGATTCACAAGACATAAAGAATCCACCATCACAATTGCATGAAACCCTATGTGGCATAACAATTAATCGCAATAGTGAAGACACATGAACAAATACCAAAAGAGCAATATTGAGGGCAAGGTAGGCGCAGCATATATTTCTCTCTCAAGCAAAAGTTATTTACAAATGAGCATAAGCTCTTATTTATATACATCAAGGTGTAGGGAACCCTAAAATCACCTTGTGTCATCTATAGTTCCGCAATGCATGCAAGCTATGTGCCAAACCCTAATTAAGTAAACTATACAGTCAACTGGGAAACTACCCTCAGTTTGACTGAAACATCTAATCTAAAAATGGACAATTGTGCGAGCATGCACGTCCTTAGTTGAGCAAGTTAACCGGAAGACTACCATCGTTAACGTAAAACCCTAAATAAACTAAGTAATAAGGCAAATCGATATGCAGAGGTGATGAAAGATCAGCTAACTTGAAAGGGTAACACCAAGTTAACTCCTCGTATACTGTCTATCCCGAGGTGGAAATCGAAAGTTTCATCGGTCTCGATCTCGAAAGTAATCAACTCTCAATCAGGTCGCCAATTGCATCAAAGATTCAATGTCGTTAACTTGAGCAATCTTGGCAATCTTTGTAATAGCATTTTGAACTAGTATTTCACCGACCGGCAATTTTGGCGGGTTCAGAATCAAGTGATGACCATTATCTCGAAAAATCCTCATCAGTTGGACTCGTGAACACGCCTATATTCGGCTAACATTTTTGAGGGCTAAAAAATAACTGGCCTAAGCTGAAAATAGTCTTTCAAGAGTTATTTTCGGCGAAAAATCTGAGATATGGGTTTTGTCCAGAAAGGGATTCTAAGACAACCCAGAACGTCAGAATTGCGAAAATCTAACTTCTACTCGACCATGCAAAGAGTTTTCAGTTGAGAAAATTAGAAACTCGAGAACGAATGCTCTAGAGTTAAAAATTCCTGAAAAATCAAACGCACGATTTTAATTCGAGGAAGCTATATGAAAATGATCCAGATACTGAGACTTGTTGAATTTTGCCAATTTCAGGAACATGCGAATTGAAAACTGAGAGAAATCTGAAAACCAAGGAGGAAAAAGACGTTTTTTGTATGCTCTTCTTCAATGAAAATCGCCCTTGAATTCTTCAAATTGCTGACAATCGTGAACTTTTAACCCGCAAAAGAATGTGATTGGAGAAATCGCCTTTGCAAATAGATGAGAAATCTGCCTTTGTTTGAGAAATACGAATCTCCCTTGAAAATACGCCTTGTGAATGAAGAAAAACGAATTTTGCTTGAAAATACGCCTTTGCCTTGAAGAAAAACGAATTTTGCTTGAAAAATATGAATTTCTCTTAAGAAAAACGAATTTCTCTTTAGCTTGATGAATAATAAATGAAGATGGCGCCATGCTTAAAGAAGATGAAATTCGCATCAATCTGACAACTGCAAGATTTCAAAACCCTGACAATAATAGAAGTCCTTTGATTGGTTGCCCTTCAGTTGCACTGCCACTGACTGGAAGCTCAAATAATAATAAAATATTTATTATCATGCAATTAGCAAGGGTGCTAAAAATAGAAAATTGCTATTTATAAATAAGCAAATTTGGAACTTCAGTTGACAACCCGGGTGAAGCTCTGAGATTCATCGAGACTTCAACGATTCCGAAAAGTCATCTTTTGAGCACATAGGCGTCCATTTGCTCAAGATACTTCATTTTTTACTAACTCCCTATTTAATATAGCCGACAGCTGATGTTACTGACCGCCAACTTCGACACTGATTTCCTGGATGACCGGGTGATGCTGAGACTGATCTGAGATATTCATCGGAAAGCCTACTGAACAAGGAAGAAATGTCTGCTGGGAGACATAACTGCAAAATCCATCGCTTAACCCCTTGAAAAATTAGGCGCACCTTATTAAATTGCTTTACGGGTTCCAGACTTAGCCATTTTCCTAAACTGCCATCTGATACTTCAAACGGGTCGTCGACGGTGAACAAGGAACTTCTACCGATAAGCAACGGTTTACCGCGGATCGGAGATTATTCTCGGTGATCTAATCTAACAGACGCTATCGGTTTACCGGAAAGTTGTGTTAAGGGCCTCAAAAAGAAAAGCGCCCCTGGCTCAAGGTTGCACTTTTGTCATTTTGACGAAAATCAAACGTCATCAAAAACACCCTACTTTGACAGTTGATATCTGGAGCTGGGATGACCCGATTCAGGCATTATCCGTTTTAACGGACAACCAGGAGGGCCCTTAAGAGAAGTCACTGGAGGTGACGAGGCAAGAAAACTGCTTCTAAGACCTCAAAAACTCCAGTGCGTATTTTATTTATGTTTACCGCTCCCAGACTTAGCCATTTTCTAGACGTTTTCGGACATCTTCACTTTGTAATATTACACCAAAGAGCTCGCACGCATGAGCAACTGCCAAATGCTGAAGGCTGACGGCTATGCTCGGTGGAAAGATAAATTGATTACGCTCAATAGTCGCGGAAGACTTCAGGGAACACGAATCGGCTCGATTCCGACCGTACCCTAAAGGTTGTATACTAAGACTATGAAATGTAATCGAACCATTTATTGGTTCCGCCTAAAATTATCGGGTTAGTAGAATCTCCCCACGCAATTCACCGTGAACGCCGGATCAACAAGCTGAATGATGCATCGCGGAGCTAGGCAAGAATACTACTGATGTCGTGAAGACTTTATCTACAAATTCTGGCATCTGGAGGGTCCTTTAAGCCAGCGCCCCTGGCTTGTACTTGCATTGGGCATAAACGGAGAAGCTCGAAAACATGAAAACTCCATTTTAAGCTGATCTTTGGACGACTGTCGCCTGAACTCTAAGAATCGGATGACTTCGCTTGATATCTCGTCGGATAAGCAGACTAGCTGGCAACCAATTGACTGCATTCGGTATTGAAACTGACGAGTTTTACCCCTGCCTTGAAATGGGCGCCCTCAAGCTAGAGGCTCGCTTTTGCCTGAAAAGAGCAAAATTTCCATCTCCTAAAATTTAGGGATTTTACCTTCTGTCGTGAATAACTGGAGTTGTGGTTCTCGGAACGCCTCGCTGGATAGCTTGACGGATAGCCAGACTAGTTCTGAAGAGATTGACTGGATGCTTGAACATTTTAACCAAAATCTTAACCTCCAATAAACTGGGCGCCCCTGAGCTATACTTGCGCTTTTGGGCTTTTCCTTTGAAAAATCTTCATAAATTGATCATTAAAAACTCCGTTTCGATCATTGAAATGACCGTGTGCAATGTGAAAAGCCGTCGTGAGATGCTCCTCTATCGTGAAAAGCTCCATTCTGAGTCTCTGCTTCAGGTTCTGATCAATATAACTGACTTTGACTGACAAACTATTGACAAAAACTCCATGCTTGATATTGCCCAAAAACTTTATTTTACATCATTTAGCAAAGTTTAGACCATTCTATGCAAAATGCCTTGATGAAGCAAAAAATTTGGTTTGGGTACAACATTGTCCAAACAATCCAACAAGGAGCTTACGAAGCCACACTACTTCCCGAGCTGCCATACAAGCTGCAATATACTTTGCCTCTGCTCTACTCAATGCTAGAGATGACTGCTTCCTGCTGCACCAGGAAATCATAGCAGATCCCAAACTGAAGCAACATCCAAAGGTGCTCTTCCGATCTGTGACACACCCTGCCCAATCAGAATCAGTATAACCATTCAGCTCCAAGTCAGCATCTGAAGAATATCTCAAGCCATATCCAACTGTGCCACACAAGTATCTCAGGATATGTTTAGCTGCAACAAGATGTATCTGTCTCGGTTCACACATGAACTGACTAAGTGCACTCACAGCATAACAAATATCTGGTCTAGTGTTAACTAGATACATCAAGGACCCAATCAGCTGTTTGTACATTATAGGATCCACCAAGTCTAAACTAGCTGCAACCTCCTTTAATTTATGTAGGTTGGTCTCCATAGGTGTAGACATGGATTTGCAATCCATCATACCAAACCTCTTAAGTATATCAATGGTGTACTTCCCTTGACTTAGAATAATCTCATCTGGTTTCTGCCAGACTTCTAAGCCAAGGAAGTAATGCATAAGCCCAAGGTCTTTCGTCTGAAACTTAGACGCCAACTCTTTCTTACATTTGATGATTAAGTGCTCTTCTCTAGTAAGAATCAAATCATCAACATACAAAACCAAAATCAATGCTTCACCATCAATTACCTTAAAGTATAGATTAGAGTCAGCATCATTCTTCAAGAAGCCCAAACTTGACAGGTAATGATTAATTCTTTCGTACCATGCACGAGGAGCCTGCTTAAGGCCATACAAGGCCCTCTTCAGATTGCAAACATGAGATTATTTCCCATGTACCTCAAACCCATCAGGGTGCTCGATATAAACTTCTTCCTCGATCACACCATGTAGAAAAGCTCTCTTCACATCCATTTGATGAATCTTCCATCCTCTAGATGCAACAATGGCAATGATGGTTATGACAGAAGTATAGCGAGCAACAGGAGAAAATGTTTATTCATAATCAACTCCCTCCTTCTGTGAGAACCCACGAGCCACGAATCTTGCCTTGTACTTCTCAATGCTCCCATCAGTTGCATGCTTGATCTCGAAGAGCCATTTCGAAGATACCACAAATTTGCCTTCGTGTCTAGGAACAATGTCCCAAACATCATTCTTGAGAATTGATTGGTACTCCTCTGTCATAGCATCTCTCCAAACCTGTTGATTGGAAGCTTCCTCCACACTAGAAGGCTCTGACTCAATAATCTGACTCATCAAGGCAACATAACTGGAGAACTTATGTGGCCTTTTACTTTCTTTGAATGTACCTCTAGGAGTTACGAACCTCTCATCCTCTTGCATAGTTTGCCTAGCCCAGAGAGGTCTCTTCCTTCTAATCACTATATCGGTAGGCCCATCAGTAGGTTCTAAGGGCTAAATTGGATCAACATCTTCCTTCGGTTTTGATGTCTCCCTCTGAATCTCAGGAGTATGGTCAACTTCCATATCCTAAGGAGACTCATCATTGTCAATCTCCACATGAGTTCCCTTGGATTTTCTAAATGCAACATCTTCCAAGAATGTGACATCTCTACTGATCTCAATCAATTTCTAACCTGGAACATATATCATGTAGGCTTTTGATGTCTCACTGTAGCCCACAAATACTCCCTTCTTGCCAGAAGGCTCTAACTTTGTTCTCTTTTCCTTTGGAACATGGACATAGACAGGACATCCAAAGATCCTTAAATGACTAACTATTGGCTTCTTTCTTGTAAAGGCTTCTTCCGGAGTCATATTCTCCAAGACCTTGTGAGGACTTCTTTGAACATATACTGCAGTCCTAGAAGCTTCTGCCCATAAGAAGGTTTCCATATCCTGGTCATGAATCATGGCTTTTGCTGCTTCCACGATCGTCCTGTTCTTTCTCTCTGCAACACCATTCTATTGAGGATTATAGGGGACACAAAACTCCCTCTTAATCCAAGCATCAACACAAATTTTTTGAAAATTGCTAGAGTTGTATTCTCCTCCATTATTAGATCTGAGGACCTTGATTCTTTTACCGAAAAGATTCTCTACTAGAGCTTTGAACTCCTTGAACCTTTCTAACACTTCCTCAGACTCTTTAGTTTTCAAAAAATAAATCCAAGTCTTTCTAGAGTGATCATCAATAAAAAGAACATAATACAAGAAACCACTCGAAGAAGGAACATACATAGGTCCACATAAATCAGAATGAATAAGGTCTAAAATACACTTCGATCTACTTTCTGAACTATGGAATGGAGCTTTTGAATCCTTACCCATAGCACATCCTTTGCAAGTTCCTTCATGCTCCTGATTGAACTTAGGAAGTCCCGTGACCATCTTCTCCATGATAGGTAAGGCTTGGAAGTGTAGGTGAGCCAGTCTTCGATGCCAAAGATCACATAAGCTTGAAGAATCATGAACTAATGCTTGTAGAGGACGCGCATATAGCCTATAGAGGCTTTCATGTCTAACACCAATTACTTGAGCATCCTTGAAATTGGAATTCTCCATCCACACAAGAACTTTACGTTTGGAGAAGGCAACATGGTATCCTTTATCTTCTAGAGCTGAAATGGAGATGAGATTGCGCTTGATTCCTGGAACATAAAGAACATCCCTCAACTGAAGTGTAATGCCGAAATCCAAATGAAGAGTAGAGGTCCCAATTCCTTTCACGGAGTAGCCAACATTATCTCCGATAATGACTTGTTCGGAAGAATCTTTCTCCTCCAAACTTGATAAGTGCTCCTTAAATCCGGTGATGTGTCGAGAAGCACCACTGTCAATCAGCCAAGTGTTGGTATCTTTAGGTACATTGCTTGACAATGCCGAATAGAACAAGTATTCACATGAATTCTTCTGCAGAGAAGCATCATCAACATCTGCAACGGTGGCTTGTTGCTTAGGTCTAGATGGACAATGCTTAGCAAAGTGGCCAAACTTATCACACCTAAAGCATTGAATCTTGGACATGTCTCTCTTCTTCTTGAAGGCAGGGGCATCATGATTTCCCGTATCTCGATTCCTCTCGAAGAAACCTTTCTTTCCATCTTTTCCTTTCTTGTTTGAAGCATGGGAGGCGAGAACATGAATATCTTCATTCTTTGAACTTTGACCAATGCCTCTAGCCACCAACCTTGATTGTTCTTGAATGCAGTCTGCCCTTAGATGATCAAACTTAGGCATTTTTGATCTTGCACTGATTCCTTGAATGTAGGATTCCCAAGACAAAGGAAGACCATTGAGAGCAAGGATGGTCAAGTCTTTGTTGGGAACCACATGGCCAATTGTCGAGAGCTGATCTCTCAAATCTGAAATGCTCATGAAGTAGGCAATCAATGATTCTCCTTTCGCCATCTTCACATGGTGTAATTGTTGCTTCAGTGCAAGTGCTCGGCTGGTATTGTTGATTTAGTACATTTCTTCCAATGTTTTAAACATGTCTCTTGCCGTCTTCAACTTAGTGACAATAGGAACGATATGATCCTTAACAGAATCAACCAATATTTTCATTGCCTTGATATCTTTCTTCTTTCACTGCAACTTCTCTTCTTCCTCCTTAGGTTCAGGAACACTGGACTCCACAAACTCACCCAAGTCATTCTCTTGCAAGGTAAGCATGATCCTGAATCTCCATGATGTGAAGTCGGATGCTCCCTCGAGTCTATCCTCAATCTTAAGCCCATTCACCATCTTGACTAAAGTATAGATAGACAAGGAAATATATATAAGAGAATAGAGTATCGTTGTAAGGACAAATCTGATCACGATCTCCTCAAACCCGCTCTGATACCATGTTAAATTTTATGATCAGATTAATGCACATAATTTAATTCAAAATCAGACAATAAGAACACAACAGATACCTTGGGAAAACCCGCTTTGTTTTGGGGACAGTTTCCTAATTTTTTGGGCAAAAGGGGATGCCAGGGGACCGTCCCCTACTCGTCCCCCTGTACCCAGGACGTTTCGAGGACAGGGATGGGGTATTAAATGTGGGGGGGGACGCTTCGGGGATTTATGCTATATGAAATCTCCAAAGATGAGTAAGTTGGTAGAAGTGGTTTTTTGTTTATAGTGCCCATGTGTTAAAACTTAAAACACATTGAATTTATTATGACCTTGAATAATTATAAGATGTAAATACTAATTATTTGATTTTGAGTTGGCAAGGTTCAAGGCTCAAATACTAGCCCATGCTTGTTATGAAACTTGAGTTTGAGCTCGATCACAGAGATATTATCGAACAAAGGATATGCACTAATTTGTCATGTCCCCTTCTCAGTGACATCTCTCAGAGGACAGGATTGGCCTATCACACGACCCTCGTAGGCCGATAGACTGGATAGAGGGTCACTTCGGAGCTTGGCTCAGCTTCAGTCAGCGGAGTTTGATCAGTTGTCTTTCGTTCTGGCTCGATCGAAGACTATTTGCAGAATTGCTATTTTTAGCAGTTCCTGGCAGGCAGTGTGGGACCACTGCTATTTTTAGCAGTATGGCTTTGGCGGCATCAGGAATCACTTCAGAGTTCGTCAGCATCAGACGGAACAAGAAACGGACAAGTAACGGGAGAAATATTAATATTTAATTATATTGATTAAATATTAATTATTTAATGTTTATATTATAAAGTTATAATTTTCAATTATAACTTAAGTGATTGCCTTGAGGGGTGCGCCCATCATCAGAAGGGGCCAGTTTCACATTTAAATAATATTAAAATATTCAGCCGGGAACTATGGAGGAATTAAAAGATTAAAATATGAATATTTTATTAAAACCCTATTTTCAGGGAAATCGCACTTTTCAGCCTTAAGAGGGTTTTGCATTGGGAATTGTGCCATTATGTGATTATTGAATTTGAGAGACTGATCAAATTGATCTGAGCCTGAGACTTTAGGGTTTCGTGTTCGACTGCCTTGGGGAACGAGCCATCTCCAACGGAAAGCAATTCAGAGAGTGTGCAATATCACTTGATCTATTGCCAACAGAGGTTTTCTCATTCAGAGTAAACTACAGAGCTTCAGGAAAATTCAAATCTTCAGTTATTTGCAGTTGTTTGCATCCAGATACCTTCTACTGCTTTTGGCGCATCTTTCAGAGCCTACAGAGGGAGGCCGTACTGTTTTAATAATTGCTGATTGCTGGAGCCGTACTTACCAGGCCGTACCTCCTGTTTTCTGGCCGTACCAATCAGTTTTGAGCCGTCTTTGACTTGGAGGGGAAAACGCCTGATTCCTTGACTTCCTACAGTCTCCAGTACATGCGCATGCTATCTGGGCATCTTCAGAGGTTATCAATTAGAGGGAGGAGTGTATTTATTGAAGCAGCCGTACCATTCTGTACTTCTGCAACAGCAATACCAAGTTTCTCAAATATTATAAATTCATTATTTATTTCATTGTATGTATCTGGGTATCATTGAAATCAGTAGAAAAGCTTGAATAAAGATACTGGCGCCTATATTCTTTCATTTCCAGAGTTATTTGATTTTCATTGAATTTATTTCAATTTATTGTCAAAATCGTACCTTTCAAGTATTGCTTCAAAAACACAAAAATTTGCAAAAAAAACCTAAAACGTCAGAAAACCTTCAAAAAACAAATCAGAAACAGTAAAGGGGAAACTGGGGTTTCTACATTATTTGTTTAACTTTTACTTGCTATGCAAAATTGCTGCGCCATTGTTGCCAACAGCTTTGAAAGCGGATACTTGTTCACTCTTGGATGAGAGTTCGTTGGTCGATTGTAATTGTGCATGATTTCGTGCCTTTGCTTTCCCAACCTTTGTAATTCGTTGAGAAGCTTTGAAGGAGAATATCAGAAGGCGCTTGCATTTTGGTCAATCTTTTTGAGTTGTGTCCACGTCTTGTGTTTAATAGCTCGTTGTTTCATTTCCCTCCTCGGATAGGAGTCCCTCCTCCTTGGACATTTGTTATTGGCAAGTTATCGTTTGTTGTTGTTTAATGTGTTGACTTCCAAGCTATACTTCGGATAGGAGTCCCTCCTCCTTAGCAAGCTCGTTGGCCAAGGCATCGTAAAATCTGTTGTTTCTCGTAAACTATTTCCTAGCCCATACCTCGGATAGGAGTCCCTCCTCCTTGGCAGGTCTCAGATCTAGTTTATCGTATAGAGCGTTTGCTTGTACCAACCTTATCCTATACCCGAGAGTTCAGAGCCTCGGTCATATTCTCAGGAGACGGCGAATTGGTGATCCAACCAAACCATTCCCGCTCCTTTACCCTCATGCTCTGTTTACCTTGAAGGTATTGGATAGATAGAAGCTAGATTAGTCGTAGTTGAGATCTGCAGAAACCAGAGAAAAAGCTTAGCTACGGCGCATTGTGTTTGTGCACACTTGTGTCCTGCCGCTGAAGCATAAAAAGATAGGAACTTAGTTAAACATTTCCCTTCCCTACGCATTGCTCCCAGCAGAGAGGGACTTCTCCTCTTTAAATAATGAAGAAGTGTTGCAAAACATTTGAAATAGCTGAACGTTTACAATCAGCACTCCAAAGGTGCTAATTTAAACGCCAACACATGCAGGATTTTTCAGTGCATGTCAGCATATTCATCATGGGTTTTTCAAGAGCTACGCAACAAGGTAACATGCAAGCAGAGTTGATCACTTTTTCATACACTTACTATTTTTAGCAGGATCACTCTGGCAGCTACCCAGCACTTCAGCATCACGAATAGAACGACATGCAACAAAAACGGGGTCAAACGAAGATCTTTTGAGCAACATGCAAGTCAGATTAGGGTTTCCAATTTCGGGACCCAAAATGAAGGGTTAAACACTAGAATCTTCGAAAACCGATGTGTCCCATCGCAATTAGTATCTTTCAAGGAATCCACTTGTAAAATTTGAATACAATCCGAGTACTTACTATTTATAGTAAGTCACCTTCAGAAACAGGCTATAAATAGCAACTCAGCACCGGGTGCCAGGTGTGAACGGGGCAATTAGACCATGAGGATCTAGTGGCGCAAATTTCAAGTTGTAGAAGTTTGAGAACCAAAGTATTTGCTAAAAATAGTAAACCAGAGTAAACAAGGGCAGGCGAGCATAAAGAAAAGTGGTTAAGTCTGAAAATGGAAGTTCATTACCTCAAATGCGCCCAGTCTGGGGAGGGATGGAGAAAATTGTTAAGTCACAGTTGGAGTTCCTGCAGAACCCCCCCCCTTAAATGCGCCATGTCTTGAGATGAAGATGGAAAAGTTGCTAAGTCTTGTGAAATTCCTGCAGGACCCCTCAGATGTGCCCTGCCTTGGGATGGAGCTTGAAAATTTCTAAGGCATGAGCAAACTGGAAGTACCCCTGTCAAAATGCGCCCGTCATGTAGGGAGGAGTTGATAAAAATTTCTAAGTCATTCAAAATGGAAGCTCAGCCTCCCAAATGCGCCTCAAGAAGTTGAAAAAGGATGAAAATCTAGCTAAGGCATGAAAAATGGAAGCTCCAAGGGCTAAATGCGCCCAAACTTGGAAAGGGTCAATGAGAAATTCGTCTAAGTATTGCAAACTTGAAGTGCAACCCCTTGAGGCGCCCAAGCTAATGGAGGGGGTGAAAATTTTACTAAGGCAAGAAAACTTGAAGTAGCTACCCCCAGATGCGCCCGAGGTAAAGAGAAGTTGATGACATCAAAATTTGGCTAAGGCATGGGAAATAGAAGCTAGCCTAGCTAAATGCGCCCTTGAAGAGAGAGATGCTTGGAAACTTTGCTAAGTGCTTGAAATTTGAAGTAGCTACCCTCAAATGTGCCTAGCTTGAAGGGGGAGATAGAGAAATTTTCTAAGTGTTTGAAGTTGGAAGCTCCCATCCCCAAATGCGCCCTTGAGAAAGAATGAAAGATGAGTTGATGGAGATTTGACTAAGTCATGGAAAATGAAACTAGAAGGGGTGAAATGCGCCCAAGTGCCAAGAGGTTGGTTTAAAAAAAATTTCTAAGGTAATAAGATGGAAGTACAGGAGGCTAAATGCGCCCTTGAATGAAGGTGGCTATAAGAAAACGCCTAAGTGTTGAAAATTGAAAGCTCAAGGGTGGAGTGCGCCTAAATCAAGAGGTGGAGATAGAAAATATTCTAAGTTTAACAAAATGGAAGTAGAGGTCCTTAAATGCGCCTTAGCAACCTGAAGCAGTGGAAACTTTTCTAAGTGTTGAAAATTGAAAGTGTAAGGGTGGAAATGCGCCTAAGTCAAGAGGTGAAATTGAAAAGTTTATAAGGCATAGCAAAATGAAAGTTAGACCCCTCAAATGCGCCCAGAGTGAAGAGAGATGCTTTGAAAATTTTCTAAGTAATGAAACTAGAAGAAGACACACCTAGATGCGCCCTATCAACTGGAGATATCAAGAAATTTTTCTAAGTGTTTGAAAATGAAAGTGCACAGTGTCAAATGCGCCCTAGGAAGGTTGAGGGGTAGAGAAATATCTTCAAGGAAGAGACATCAAGGTGAGAAGTTTTCTAAGGGAGAAATGAAACACCACCATCCCAATTGCACCATCAAGATGAAGAAACTTGTAGAGCCCATCAAATCCGCCCATGATGAAAGGTTGTAAAGAAGGCAAAGTCTACTGGAGAAAATGATGAATGAGACCAATCAGACCTTGGAAATCAAAATGTCGGGATTAGGTAAGTGAAATGAATTTATACTATAAAGCGTTTTGATGCTCTTCTTTTGTTTGTTTTGTAGGATTAATACCAGGACCAAGGCATGATGGCTCGAGGTGATGGACCAAATACTCCATAACAATGCTACAACCTTGAAGGAGATAAAGTTACATGTTTCAAGATCCTCCACAATGTCTCAAGTTGCGCCCAAATCATGAAGGGAGATATTGAAAGAAATGGCTAAGTGTTGAAATTTCTCCTCAAAGACCCAATATACGCCCAACTCAGAGAGGCAACTGGCAAAGAAGAGATGATCGAGTCCAAGACTGGAGAATCCTCCAAGATCAGGATGGAGGAAAAGATGAAGGCCCAAGCGTTGGAGACTGACATCATAACGGATTGAAGAACAAAGTAGAGGGATTGTTCTTAAGTGTGAAGTCGTTCGATGACCCAAAAGATGTTCTCCAGCATGCTTCATACAACTCAAGATGCAGTGGCAAGAAGGAGGAAAATCACCATCAAACAGGATAAAAAGTTACAGCCTTGAAGTTTTAGATTAAGAACGTGCCTACCATACTAGTCCAAGGAGTTGAAGCAGTGGCGACCAAACTCATCCAGTTTGCAGTCAAGAAGAAGAACATGAACAATGCGAACGCGTTTCCAGATAGGAATCTTTTAGAAGATGGTGGACATTAATTGCTTATTTATTACTCCACTCTTCTTGGTGGCAGTTTTTAGGGTTAGGGCTTATGTGGCTCGATCTGAGCCCTTCATTGTAACTGAATCTGAGCCATCCATTGGACTGGGCCAACTATAAAAGGGGCATCCCCCCTCATTTGTACCTCATTAGAATAGCAAAGAAGGAATAGAGAGAGATTGATAGAATAGAAGGTAGCATAGTTTGACAGTTTAGCTTAGATTGAAAAGGAAGGAAAGTCTTCATTTGAATACTTTGTAAGAAGTTGTTGTGAACACTCTCTCAATAAAAATAGTTTTCATTGATGGTGATCTCTTCTTTTGTTGTGAGTAGCTAGTGAGGCTTCTTCGTCCTTCCAATTCACTTAGAATCTTGAAGTAGCTTAAAGTAAGTAGATTTCATTTCATGCAAGTAGTTAGTAATTATGGAATGTGGTGTTTAATTTGAGCAAGCTTCGCTTATCCATACCACTAGCGGGCTCAGTGATGGTGGGTTTGCCTTGTGTGGTCGACTGGAACATCGTGGACCTAACTTTAATTTTAGTTTGAATGTTGGTATGCGTTGTTGTGATGGTATCTGCATGTTGAATCGTGATTTGAATATCTCTAGTTACTCCTCTGAAGATTGCACCAGTTTTGTGGAAGCTTGTTGGTTGGAAATTTTGTATTCTTGTGAAAGCATACAAAATTGTGATTTCAACCACAGCACGTGAGATTAAACTCTCCTAATTAAGGGAAGGCTCCCCCTTTAACTAAACAAAACTAAATGGGTAGGACAACAATCGTTCCTCTTATTTCAGGAAAGATTATGTTCTTCTCTCTTCACAGAAAAGAAACAGTATATGTTGATAAAATTTATTACGGCAGCTATGCAGTGAAATTAAGAAAGAGAAAATAAAGTTTCCTGAAAGCACAAAGACTTTCGTTACTTCCTCCGGGACGGGAAAACAACCAATAAGTACAAAGTCTTGAGGAATGAGATCCTATCTACCCTTTTCAGAATAATTACTTAATGAAAACATACAACACAAAACAGCTCGAAGTCTGTAATCTACAGTGTATCTTTTGATTACTCTAAATGAGAAATACTACGAGCATAAAGTTTTATAATTCTTCTCAATTTCTAATACTAACTATAAATTCAATCTTCACATTTACAGCACAAAGACTGCAGATATTTGAATTGAATCTCTCTTCAGCAATATTCTTCAATTTTCAAGTAGTTACAAAATAATGCTCCAAAATGACATAAGAACATGAAGGATGCAAAATGAGAATTCAGCTCAAAGTCTGAAATTCCAATTTCTTGATATTACTTGAAAATTCACAATATTCAACTATAAAGCTCAAAGACTTTATGAGTACAAAATTCTGCAGAGTTTTCTTGCTTGCTAAAAAGATAAAAGATTACAATAAACCCCCTCAAGTATTTATAGGAGGGAGATTTGGAGAAAAAGGTGGGAGGATCTCAACAAACTTGAGAAAATCTCTCAACCGATAACTAACTGCAATTGACTTATTCAAAATTACAATCCAAATTGTGATTTGTTTTGTAAGATTTTACATGTAATTACATTTTTCAAAATTGCAAGGAAAGAACACTTGCAATTGCAAAACTTGTTTTTACATATATTTGTCGAAAGTAAAAATACATAAAACAACTTAATATTTTAATCTGTCACATTCCTATCTTTGAAAGATAAGAATTTGCTGATGATCATCTGCAATTCATTTGCATCGGGGCCCAATGTGTTCTTAGCTACTGCAACTGTCTTCAAAATTACATCAAAATATCTGATTGTTGCAAGTCTATGTTCTTCATAAGAAGTTTGCATTTTATCAAGAATTATCTGATGATTAACAAGTTTATGAATTGAATCAATGGTAAACTGCTCTGATTCTAATTGTTGATGAAGATTGGCTGCCATTTCTGTAGTAACTAAATCAGCTGCAAGAAATTCACCTTCATGATTCAAAACTGTACAAGAGATTTTCTCAAAACTTGAAAGAATATCCTGCTGAACTTCATCATTCATTTCTAATGTGGCCTGGATATCTTTCATAAGATCTTGAATAATTAATGACTTATTTGTCATAAGTTCTTCAAATTCTATGTATTTTTCTCTGTTTGGTAAGATTGAATTACTGCATAGAATTTGTAACTTGACTTGATCTATCTCATGCCAGATTTTTAAATCCTTTTCAAGCGATTCCAAACTTTGCTTGAAAGCTTCCAAAGTTTGATTCAATTTTATCCTTGCTATTCTAAGATTGTTTAAAACTTACAACGTCTTTTCAATCATTGGAATGCTTTGATCAATCAGCTGAGTTATCCATGAATCAACTGCTTTGGCCTTTTGTGCAATTTTCTCTAATTGTCTGACTGATTGATTAGGAGTGACTGAAGATAGTGAATCAATTGCTTCTGATGATCCAGTAATCCTTTGAATAACTGAAACTAGCTGATCATTGTCCTCTTTGAACTTTTCTTTTTTGGCTAAAAGTTCATTATAGCTTTGTGCCAAAATCGTTACTGAACTCTGAGCATCTTGCTTAGGTTAGCATGAGTCTGCTTGCCCAATTCCACCCTAGTGAATCTGTAATCAGATACCTGCATCTCTTCATGTGGTTTATCAACAAGAGGTTCTGCAATCTCAGCATATTTCATTTTATTGCCATCAACAAATACTTGCGAGACTGTTTTTGCTTTCTTTACAACTATTGGTCTTGATTTTTTCAATTTTTGGAAATCAAAAACATCAGGAGACACTGCTTGTTTCTTTCTTTTGGGAGCAATTGAATTCAACCATGGAGGAAGATCCAAGGTTGTCACATCTGGAATGGTAACTGCAGTCTCAATTTGTGTTACAACTGAAATTCTAGATGGTGCCTCAGTTTGTACAACAACTATGTTTTGTTCAGAAGACAAATTACGACTAGGATCAGCCATGAAACAATCAAAGCTTGTTACTGATGTATCAATCTCTGGGAGAGTTATTTCTGACATGGCTGGAAAGATTGGATTTGCATCAAAGATACTCTCCAAGTTATTGGGCAAGCTTCTTATGGGAGTATTCATTATTGATAAAGACTGATGACTAGTTTTTTGAGGTGGGATAGAAGGAACAAATACTGTGGAGAAGGAATCAACATCACTGTCGATAGGGGACACAGGAGATATGGCTGATTCTGGTATTGGAGCTTCAATGTGAGGAATTATCTCACTTAGAATGGTAGAGGTTTCAAGAACCTCATCTTCTTCTTGCTGATCCAAAACTTGAATCTGCATTTTATTAATTTCCTTCCCCTTTAGTGTTTCCTTTTCCAATGGTTGTTCCACAGCTCGGCTTACCTTCAACTTAATTCTAGTACCTGAAGAAGAAGCTCCTTCTTTTGATTTCTCTCTAATTTCTGACTTCAATCCTTTAGGACCAGCTGGATCATCTTCAGCCCTAACTTTAATTTTAATAGTCTTAACACCTATGCTTTTGAGCCAAGCGTTGGTGTTTGCCAAAACTAATTGAAATCTATCAAAGATAGAGACAGATTCTTTTTGAGACCACTGGATTGCAGGAATGGGGGCATTAGCAACTCCTTGTTCTTCATATTCAGGATCTAAAACCTGCCTATCATCAATTACTCCCTCTGGAACTAAGGTCAGATTCAGATCAATAATTTGCTCCACTGTAAGCCTGCAATAATCCATTATGTATATATCTTTTTCTGTCCGGAGGTCTGCCCAAATGTCTTCAATGCGGTGCACATGAGTGAAGGCTCTTTTAATTTTGTCTTTCATCCTTCTATAATCAAAATCCATTCTGGCCTGAAATCTTTTCAATGTTATTTCCTGAAGTTCAGTCTCCATTGCTTTGGCTCTTGAAGAAGTTGTCAAAGAATACCTCCCAATTATCAATGGATTATGTGATGAAATACTGACTCCAGTCTTGTGTTGTGTAACTTGACGTGCATGCACTACCATCAACTGCCTTCCTAGCTCCATTAGAATAATATTATCTGTCGGATACCTTGGAAGCATATAAGGTTGGTCTTCAAAGCAGCCGACTCTCATATAAGTGAAGGTAGGGAATTGAAGAAACAAGCAGCCATACTCATTTACTTTATTCCAAGCCGCCTCAGATACCCTGTTGTTTACCAATGCTTTGTCAAATAAACACATAAAATGACCAAAGAAAGCATCTTGAACTCTTCTATAATGCGCTCGGCTTGGAATAAAAGTTAGCTGATCATAATACTCCCATACAGGCACCAATGATCTGTCACCTTGAGGAGATAGGCCTGGAAAATGCCTCAACGAAGCCGCTATATAAACCAAGTATGAGTTCATGTAGAAGGTAAGAGTGGTAGGAACCTGTGCAAGCTGTTCACACAAACTGTCACTGATTATTTCACCCTAAAATATTGGATGTTGTGCTTTTGTGATAACCACAATGAACTTATACATCCAATTTTCAAATATATTGGAAACTTTCAATCCTGCTATTCTGCTCAGAAGAGTGATCATATCATTTATTTCTTCTTTAAAATCAGACCGATACAACTTGGGTATCCGGGTCACACAAGGTCTTGACTTGAGAAGCCATTTAGAATTGATATGTTTGATACAAGAATTCTTTTTCTGCTCATAATATTTGTGAGCACTCTTCAATGTGATCTCTGAATATGTAGTAGCATCAGGAACTCTGAAAACTCTGTTGATTGTCTCAGCATCAAGTTTGATAACTACGTTGCCACCATCGTCTTTGATAGTTCTGGATTCTCTATCAAAGTGGGATGCACATGCAAGAACGAATTCTGGCTCTAGGGCAGCAACAGGAAAAGAAGAGACCAGATGAATATGACTTCTCAGCAATTTCTGCATGTCAGGAGAAGTAGATTTCTCAGCTCTCCCAAGAAACTCGGACATATCAATATGCCCAATTTCTGTGTCCTTGATTTCGTCAATATTCGAAACCACGTGAGATGGGGAAATCTCATTCTGATATTTATCAAATTTGTACTTCATCTTTTTGCTAATTGGAGAAGCTGGTTCGTCTGTCATTGAACAGGAATCTGCAAGGCTGCGGTGAAAACCCCATGAGGTAAGAACATCATCAACATCAACATGGACGGACATGGTGAAACTCAAACCCTAGGACAATGAAATGGTCTTTAGAAAAATGATGGAAAGTGAATGGTGAAGACGAATTCAGGTCTTGATGGGATGAATGCAACCAAAAGCAACGTTTTGTCTTCTTGAAACAGCAAGACAAAGAGATTTTTGGCTTGGATTTTGGAGTTATGTCAAAAAAAGTTCGACTTTTGAGCTTTTTAAAAGTCATTTCGGGTTTTTCTATGACTATAGCAATTTTTATAAAAGGCAGTCGGGATTTTTGGGGCATTTAACAATTTAACAATTTTGCAATTTTGAAAATTGTAATTCAAGTTATAAATCCCGACCTGCATTTTTGCACTAAAAACCCGAAATGTGACTCAAAGCTGAATATTTGTTCTTGTAGAAAATGACAATGGAGGATTTGAAGTGGATAAATGGAAATGTAAGAAACGGGCATGGAAGATGGATGAAGACGGAATGAAGTAAAAGCTTTATTGCTGGAAAAGTGAGATGATGAAAAACACGTTTTCAGCATATAAGGCATTTTAAAAATGGAAAATCAGTTCAGAACGGAGTTTAAGAATGGAGGTGTATGGAATGATATGGAAAGCATGTATTGATGAGATGAAGGAAAACGGAGGGCGCGTGATTTATGAAAGATATATGATAAATGAAAAATGCGTATTAAGTGAAGGCGGGTTAAAAATGAGTGAAAACGCATTTTATGAAGGTAGAAAATAACAATGAAAACGCGTTTTTACTAAAACAAAAACGAATACCAACAAATATATGTATAAACGAGTATTGACAAAGGCGGATGACAGTATAAGAACGTGTAAAAATGTTAAAGAAAACGCGTTTTCAATAAAAGACGTTAGTATCTAAAACGAAATGCAAAAATGAAAATGACGTTTAATACAAAGTAATAAGTAACAGAAAAAACGTAGAGAAAGAGACAAAGAAACATATAACATACCTGGAAACAAGTTGCAAACGAAAATAGCGATGGTAAAACCCTAAGCGCGTTCAGAAAATGAAAGAGAACTGACTATTTAGTGATTAAAATCCGAACTTCAAGCTTTAAGATCGATGAAATCTCCTTAAAACAGGGAAGTCAAAGTAAAAAAGGATTCAAACAGTTCGAATCAGAACAGCATCGGAATTTCTGAAGTCTTTTGCAACATAAAAATGACATTAAAACATGAAATCGGGTTTTTTTGAAGTCAGCACAAGTTCTTTTTGCAAAATCGGGCTTTTTAGATCATTTAGCAATTTTGTTTAAAACAAATTCGGGCCTTTTTGAAACTTTTGCAAATGACAAAGTAAATCGGGTTTTTAAAGCCATATAACAATTTTACTTTTTGTCAAAAATGAGGACTCTTAACAAATTCGGATTTTTGACTCGCTTAAGCAATTTCGGGATTTTAAAGAGCCTTAGCAATTTTGCTTTTAAGTCGAAATTTCCCTATTTGCTGAGTTACTTCAAAAACCCGATTTTGACCAAAAACAGACTGAAAAAGACTCAGAAATTGACAAAAACGGAAACGAAAGAGGGAAAAAGAGTAACCCAAAGGTTTATAAACCTAAAACTAAGATTTGCCACTCTATGCACCTCGTAATGCGCGCCATAGAGAAGAAAACCTTCAAATTTAATGCAAAATTTTCATTAGTTATCCCTAATTTTTAACAAGTCAAAAATCAGGGACAACAAAGCTGTCCGAAGCGAGGCAAAGCAAAACCTGGTTGAAGTCTGCGAGAATTGATCACCATCTCCCACGCCTTTGCATTGATTATAGCATTTCTTATCCTTGCACCCATTTAAATTCAGTATATTTGTAGTTAGTATTAGAAAACTCGCACTTACCTGACAAATCATTCGAACCACGTGAAACCCTTTAATCCGTTGTCTATTGTCTGCTGCTGAACAATTGTGTAAATCCCCTCGTGATACCAGCAAATCACAATGAACCAATTGAGAATACTCCACTGCATAAAGGAACCTTGGAGTTGAACGCATGAACTTTCTTGCAATCTTAGCATGCGGAATACTTTGATCAAGAGGGGATAGAGTATCTGTTGGAAACTTTATTCTATGTTGGTGTGGTCATGAAAAACACATCAACAGGGACCCCCCTGAAATATTCCAAACCAATTTTTTTCCATTTTTTGAATGCAATTACAACAACATGCACCCGTTAGGGTTAGCACTTAAAACCAAAGCGATGCAGAATTCAACTCTAACCAAGGATGCACCAGATGATGGCGAGCATATGGTCAGAGGATCTCAATGCAATGCTGAAAGAGTAACTCTAACCAAGAATGTGCCCAAGGTGGACGAACATATGGTCAGAGGATCCCTACCAACTACTATGCTGAAGTAACTCGATGTCAAGAATGTGCCTCCCAACCCAAGATGGAATTGGAGCTACCATATGACGGAGATGCTAAGTAATTACAATGCTAATTCAAAATGTAAATAGGCGGCAAGCCAGCCTCTTCCACTTATTCAGTGGGTATTACAATGAAGCAAAGGAAGCAGAAGTAAGATTGCTGACAGTACTACTGTTCAGCTTACAATGAATTAGAGAGTGCCTGCCAATAACATAGAATAAGAAGTCTAACAGAGCTGCAATATAGTATAATGTCTCCTCAATGATCACAATGACTTTCAACCCAAACCCAACTCAAATGATAGACTTACACAAGCTGATATGACAGAACAACAACTTAATATGCATGACCAACAACCCTAGAATCCACTAAAATGCTCACAAATCACTCAATACTTGCCAGAATGACATGAGACTTGATGCAAACGAATGCTAGGATGATGACAATGAAGACTAGACAAAGAAACAGCTGACAAATTGAACTATTTTTTTTTCTAAACACTTGCCAGGCAAAACAGAATGGTACAGCCTCAAGAAATGTTCTACCAACAAGATAAAATCCAAGACACCTCTAAAAAATCTGCAACTTGGCATAGAGGGGCGCCCAAGGCTAGCAAATACATGGGTAAACTACCCAGAACCAAAATAAATTCGCCCAAAGACTTATGAGTATAAACTTCAATCTGCAATACAAAATCAGCAACTCCAGATTATGATTAAAATGCAAGAAACTGAACTACAAATGCAAAACAACTTCTACAATGCAAAATCTCACTACAAATCCACTCAACATAAGCAAACTTCTCCACTAGGTGCTATCTCTCAAGCACGAAGTTGAGCCAAGGCTAGGAGGCTTTCATTCCTCGAAGCAGTCCAGCACCATTTCGGCAGCATAACAATATTCAAGACATAAGATGATAAATGAAGTCCCAAGGCTCCCTTTTATAACTTTGAGAAGGCCCTCCAGAAGCTTCTAGAAAACAAACCCTAATTTCAAATTTGAATTGACTCCTTTTCCCTCCAGTTTGGGCGCCCCCTTTCATAATGTTCAATCTTGACTTTATTAAAAATCCCCTCTTCATAAAATGGCGTCCCTTTCTCCAAGAAGTATTTTTGACTTTACACATATCAAAATAATTCCCCATGAGATGACCACCCTCAAAGTCCCCCTTTTTAAAACAACTTAAAGTCATATTACTAGGACAAGGGGTTATTTTATAAAATAAAACATTATTAACTTTAAATGACTTATTTCTCCAAAATGAACCCCTTAAGCCAAAAATCAGAATTACCCAATGAACTGCCAGAAAAGGAAAGCTTGCTGAGCTGATGCTGACTTGACCACTGCTAAAAATAGAATTTACTAAAAATAGTAAATTCGGAAAGTTGCTCGGATCAAAGTGCATGCGACACCATTGCGAAGCTTTCTGAAAACCCAGAAAGAATCCGCAATCCAAAATCCCCGACTCCAAGCTGTAGCCGTCATAACTTACTAAAAATAGTAAGTCCGAAAAAGTTGCCCGACGCAGTTGCAAGTCATACCTCTGCGAAGCTCTCTGAAAACCCAGAAGGAATCCAGAATCCAAACAACCAAACTCCAACAAGCAAAACCCTGAATCTTCAAGAGAACCCATCAAACAGCCGGAAACCCTAATTCTGCCACTGACCAGCCGACAGCACACTGGGAATAGGCTACCAATCACTGAAAAGTTAAGTGCTAAAAACGGGGACATTACATCCCCCTAATTTTTGCCGTTCCCGTCTTTTGGCTTTGGTTTCCCCGCTGTCTCTCTCTCTTTTCTGTTTGTCTTTCCGGGGAGTTCCTGTCTTTGTGCGTAAATTGAAATTTTGGCTAAGTCCGTGGAATTAGGGTTTGCTTTCTTCGGGCAAGTTTGAGGTTAAAATTGAGTGAGTAAATTGAAGCCTGAGTTTGACACTGCTGTCAAGAGGCTTCCAACAAGCTCCCATCAAATTTTGAGCTAAATCTGACAACTTGCTATTTTTAGCAGGTACTTCATTTAAGGATTTCCTGCTGAGATTTTCGAGAAACAAACTGTTACACTAGATTCCAGACACTTCAAAGCACTTACCTACAAAATTTGAGCAAATTCTGACAACTTGCTATTTTTAGCAGTCCGGGCTTCGAAGCCAATTTTAGGGTTTGCATGTTGGAGTTTTCAATGCATGTCTGGAGAATCTTTCTGGGCTTTTCAAGACCTTCGCGATGATATAACATGCAAACCGAGATATTGATTTTCGACAACTCAGGCTTCAGAGGCTATTTTTAGGGTTTGCATGCGAAGTTTTTTTGTGCATGTCTGGAGAATATTTCTAGGTTTTCCGAGACCTTAGCGATGATATAACATGCAAGATGAGATGATAACTTTCTGCAGTGCTTCCTTCAGAGGTTGTTTTTAGGGTTTGCATGTTGGAGTCTTCAACGCATGTCTGGATATTCTTTGTGGGTTTTTCGGGAGCTTCGCAGTGATGTAACATGCAAACCAGGATCATGACATTTTTGCAGAGTTGTCTTCGAGGTCAAATTTTAGGGTTTGCATGCAGGATTTTTCAGTGCATGTTAGCATATTCTTTATGGGTTTTTCAAGAGCTACGCAACAAGGTAACATGCAAGCAGAGTTGGTCACTTTTTCAAACACTTACTATTTTTAGCAGGATCACTCCGGCAGCTGCCCAGTGCTTCAACATCACGAACAGAGCGACATGCAACAAAAACGGGGTCAAACGACGATCTTTTGAGCAACATGCAAGTCAAATTAGGGTTTCCAGCTTCGGGACTTAAAACGAAGGGTCAAACGCCAAAATCTCTGAAAACTGAAGTTTCCCATTACGATCAGTATCTTTCAAGGAATCCACTTGTAAAATTTGAACGCAATTCGAGTACTTACTATTTATAGTAAGTCACCTTAAGAAACAGGCTATAAATAGCAGGTCAGCACGAAGCACTGGTGTGAACAAGACAAACAGGCTACGAGGATCCCATGGAACGAATTTCAAGTCAAACAAAGTTGTGGAAGTTCGAGAATCAAGCAGTTACTATAAATAGCAGGTCAGCACGAATAGCAGGTGTGAACACGATAATCAGGTCATGAGGTCCCAGGCTGAGTAAAAATCAGGTCTTCAGAAGTGGAAATGCTTGAAAATCACAAAGACTTCAGAAACTGCTAAAAATAGTAGCAAGGGCAAGTAGGCTTAAAGATGGTGAAGGTGACTCAAAAATTTGTCTAAGTTTAAAAAATGGAAGCTCAAGGTATCAAATGCGCCTAAACTAGATGAGGAGGTGGGGAAAATTTGCAAGTGTTCAAAACTTGAAGCTCAGGGGGTCAAATGCGCCCTAGCTTGAGAATTCACGGGTTGAATTTTTTCTAAGTGTTGGAAACTAGAACTGCACCCCCTCACGTGCGCCCATGAAGAAGTTGGAGGAAGTTTGAAATTTGTCTAAGGCATCTAAACTAGAAGCTTACCCTCTCAAATGTGCCCCAAGTCTAGAGAGGAAATAAAAAATTGTTAAGTGTGGCAAATTGAAAGCTTACCTAGGGAAATGCGCCCTTGAAGAGATAGGTGACTAAATTCTTCTAAGGCATGAGTAAATTGAGAGTACTTGGGGTTAAATGCGCCCTAGGATATGAGAAAGCATGGAGCATTTTCTAAGGCAAACAAATTGAAAGTTCACCTACCTAAATGCACCCAACTTGAAGGAGACAAGGTAGCAAAAAATTTCTAAGTATTAGAATTGAAAGCTCCTACCCCCAAATGTGCCCAAGTTAGAAGTGGGGGTTGTGAAACCTTCTAAGTGTCCAAAATGAAATTACCACTCCCTATATGCGCCTTAGCCTGGATGAGTTGATAAGAAACTTTCTAAGTGTCACAAAATGGATATAGAGGGGGTGAAATGCGCCCACCTTGTGAAGGGAACTCAAGAACTTTCTAAGGCATTAAAAATCAAAGCTTCAGCACTCATATGCGCCCAAGTAAGAAAAGAATAATATGTGGGCTAGGAAATTTTCTAAGGCAAGGAAATGGAAGTACAAGGGTCTAAATGCGCCCAGCTTGGGGATGAAGGCTTGAGAAATTCTAAGTTTGATGTACGGCTTGCTCAAACAAAACCCCACATGCCAGCAATAAGGTTTCCTATCAACTGCAAAACCACGCCAGCTTTGATGGACCAATCAACGACAATGATAACAGTAATGAGTAATTTTCTGATCTGATCTTTCTTTAAAAACTATTCTGAATCAATCCTCCGCAATCAATAAAGCCCTAGTAATAACCTCTGTGTGAGATAATAACCTTTGTGTGAGATTATCTCTCAAAATTCCCTTGGGTGATCTTACACACTTGTAGACATTGTTTTCTCGGAGGGTTTTCGTCCTCAAAAAATGTCAATCTTCAAAACTAGCAAACCCTTGCTCAGTTTCTCCAATTTGCACAAGTTTCAATAAAATAAACAATGATAATGAAAAAGAAAATGCTTTTCGTTTTATATACTCTCCAAATCCCCACTTGGCCAAATAATCATTAAATAAAATATTTGCTTTTGATGCTTTTAACACTTTTGGCTTTTTAATATAATAATTAATAAAGCATCATTAAATATAATGCTTTATTAATTCCCATTTAACCCCTTATATCGCCTTATAATAAAGTCAACATTTATATAATAATATTGTTAAAGTCAAATTAACTTTAATAGTATAAACAAATCATTAATCCTCAATAATTACCCAACACCAGCTCAAAAGAGTGATCCAATCATATTTTCCGGATGTAGGCATGATGATGACTGATCCAGGCATGACTTACTATAAATAGTAAGTATGGGCAATATGACCAAGTGACTTACTATAAATAGTAAGTGTGGGAGAAATCGACCAAGATGTCCTCCAGAAGGTCCACCACCAAAACACCGAATCATTGAGTAGAAGAATATTGAGATAAACATCAAAAAGCTAGTTGAGGAACCACTAAACACCTTCAAAAGGGTCCCCTAAACATCCCATTAGCCTATAGGGACCAGATAGTAGGCTAACCATTGCAAAGATACAAATCCCGGAAAATAGTGGACATTACATCAGGTTTTTAAGAGGAAATTCACAAACCTAATTTATTTATATTTTAGTGTGCTCAACTTAAGAACTGGATATTTGTGATATATTATAATTCATATTCTAAGACTTTGCAAATAGCATTTTTTATTATGTTTAATTAAGTTTGAAATTTTTGGAATCATTTAAATTTTAGGTATTAGAAATTATTAATTATTTTCTTGATTTAATTGTACTTCTGTACAGCTTGTTCTTGATGGATATTCAGCTCCTCTCACAGCAGGGAATTTTGCAAAACTGGTAAGCTTGAATAAATTTTACATTTTAATAGTTTTATTTGCACTTATCAAAGATTACATTAAAAATCTAAACCCCTAAATTTGTATCCTTAAAACATCTATCTTCATACATACACAATTTTGCACATGAATCCATATACACACAATAAAGAATGTGCATACTAGTAATAGATATATGCAGATTCCACAAAGAAATGCTTTACAATTTAAATTCAGAATATTGGATATCCATAAATATTTTTGGATTATTTGGAATGTGATTTAAAATGAAATAGGTTTTAGTGATTTTTTTACATTTTTGAAGGTGATAGATGGGGCATATGATGGAGTTAAGTTGAAATCTACAGAACAAGCAATACTATCTGACACCGAACGCAATGGAGTTGGTTCTAGCTTACCCATAGAGATAATGCCTGCTGGTGGATTTGAACCCTTGTATAGAACGACATTAAATATCCAGGTATGTAGGAGTTATATAATGACTGATTGAAAAATTCTTTCATATGTGTTGGCATTAATTAGAAGTATTTTCCAACATTAAACAAGTAGATTACTTTCTAGGCATGCATATTAATATCCTATGAACATTTCATGAAATAAAGAACTTGATAGAATGACTTATTTATTATGATTTTGTCAAAAACTGAAGTTGCCAGTTGGGAAAATAATTCAGAAACTTTTGTCTTTTCTTTGATACACACCTAAAATGACTGTATTTATGAAAGATTATAATGATGTAAACAAACCATAGACATTTATAGAATGTTATAACATATTATATGATTTATATAATTTCTGTTTCAAACTTTACCCCAAAATATGTCGCAGTTTATCTCCTGATTGAATAATTTCTTAAGTAATAAAGTTATGCAAAAATTTCTAAAAAACCATGTTTGTGAAACACCAAGTGAAGTGGAATGCCAAAAGTGAATCACATAGGCCAACCATCTAAGGTGAAATTTGAAATGCGTAAGTAAAGTGAATGACCAAATATAAAAGTATTCATTATGGATAGACTCATCTATAAACAATACATATAAACATATACCGGTGAATGTTTATGTTGTGATTGATATGTTTACTTTTAATGATAAATTGCTTCCAACCATTACAAGTATTCAACTATATGGAAACAAGTCATCTCAGGCTCCCCAATGGATTTTATTCTTTATAAATCAATGCAAATTCAAAACAGAGAGACCATCCAGGAGACTTACTTTGTGATGGACTCAAACACCACACGATGATTGCCTACCAAGATGTACTTACAATGTTTTTTTTCCAATAAAGAGAACAATATATAGTATAAAAAGTTAAGAACAGCATACAAAAACCCTAGAATGTGTTAGAAACCTCAGTAGGGAGAATACAAGGAGAGCCAAGGGATGTACTTCCAATGCTAAGTATATGTAATATACTGGAGCAAATTTTCAAAGCAAATATTTGCAACTTTTTATAGTTTCAATGCACAGGTATTTCATCAAATAGTTGGCTTGTAACAGTCTGAAAGTTTGTTTAATTATTAATGGATCACAACTTGTAAACCCACAACATTACACCATATACTTCTGCCTCCATGAGTGATGACAAGAATTTCCTTGAATTCAACTACTGAAAGTTTATCACAATACATAAATTTCTGTATAGCAGCACAACTGCTGTACTTTTCAGGAAATTGCATATCTATAAATTTCTGACCTTTAATAAACTTCATAGCAGGTTGATGGCAGCTTCGAACTTCTCCATTTCATGACCCCATTGAACAACAACCTTCTTTCATATGGTTTGGCTTACCATGAAGAGTACAGCAGCTCCAAGGATGTACGATCTCCCCCAAAATAGGTGTGGTAGATAGAATGGATGAAAACATCCCTCTAAGAATTGCTGCGCTATCCAAGTTAATACCTCCAAAGCTGCGTTGGAATTCTCATTGTTTGACCCATTCAAAGAATCATTTGAAACACATGGGACAGTGTTGACTAATTTATAGATCTTCAAAACTACATTGGATTTTAGCTAAAGGCATACCACATCACCTTCCTTTATGAAGCGCAATCCTTAAAGGCTTCCATTGACTTGATCAACCTTCCTTGGATTTCAAAGTGTACGACGCCTGACTACTAGAATAGTACGGATGATTTAAATGGGTTGGGTCTTCTAAATGCTACGACTTCCCTTTGTTGATTTCTTAGAGTGGGCGTATGGACTTAGTGTGATGACCCGACCCGTTCGTCAAGTAAAAATTTATTTATTTACATCCTGCGAGTAAATAAATGTGCTAACAAGTTACTGCAATAAAAATTTTCTTTTGATAAAACATGAACAAGATGCCATATCAATTACAATAAAGATTCCATTTCATTATAATAACTTCACAAGTACATGAAACAAGAATACATACCTTTACAAACATAGCTCCAGTGAGCTTTAGAACAAATAGTAGTAAGAAGGTCCAGGAATTCCGCCTTTCAAATCTTGGTACTTCAGTAGCCTTCAGTGGAGGAGAAGCATCACTCGGGCGCTTTTCTGCCAACCACAGACTTATAATGCAGTTCCCCGCACATCTATCATTCGATAGATGGCCCTCCCTTCGACGAAGAGATTGGTAGAGTAACCGATACTATTAACCAACTGAGCATAGTGGTGTGTCCTACATAACTAGATCCTGTGCAATACTGCCTCCCTGGATCTAGAATGTAATACGGGATCACGGTGAATTGACAGTGTAACCATCACACAGTCTAAGTGGATGTAGGTACATTACACTACTTTGATCAAAGAGTTTTAACTCAGCAAATGGCCAAGAGTCATCTATCACATACACTATTCAGGGTCGATTTAACTTAGGGCTATCTTATACTACGCATAGGCATTGTCCTTCAATGGGTGAATCCGTCACCCCAGACATCCTACAACATACTAAACTACTAGAAATGAATCAGCATAACAAGTATTTCCCAAGTCCCCTCCTATATTGGAAATCTTTATCCTAGGAGTATCACAAGCTCTTTCGAGTTAACCTAATAACTTAGCTGTGGATCTTTACTTGACTCATGCCTTCATTTCAAACCTAGTATATAGTATCTAATGCATCCAGTACTCTCCTTATATGGAGATCATACAATTAATGCAGAATACAACAATCCATTCCCTATGTATAGATAGTAAATACAAACATAAAACATCCCATGTTCAAACATGGCTAGTATAAATAAATACGTATGTTGTATCTTATGTAATATTGTCGAATCCATCAGTCAAGTACTTTCTCCTATCATGGAGTACTTAAAAACATATTAAGGGAGTGGCTCTAAGGCTTCAATTCCCATTTCCTTAAACAAACAGGTTTAGCAATTAGTATCCATGCAAACAACATTCTCCTTTTTATGGAGATCATTACAATTAATGCATCACAACAAGTATGCATATTCATCCTTTAACCAATTTACTTCCTTGATGCAACAAATATGCAATTCATAGAATAAAACACTTTCTATTCACAACAAAAGTACAGATCACAATGCAATTCCCTATCTATGCACAGAAAGTAAACACATTTCCCAGAAACATATTAAGAATTACTATTGAAGATAATAGTAGAAGAATATCCCATGCCTGGTTTTAAGCTTTCCTCCAAATAATGATGGATCGGTCTGTACTCACAGCACTTCCAGATTATAGGAAAATCCTTCAAAAGTTCTGATTTTCTCTCTCACAGAAAATGGACACTCAAAATAGATATTCAGCTGATAATGGTTTCAGCTACTCAATGTGAACTCAAAAGAAACAATAATAGGGTATGATAAATACGAATGCAGTTCTCAAGAATACTGAGAACTATGTGATTACAGAAATATTATGGCTCTCAGAAAAGAGCTGAGTAACTCTCAAATAAGAATGCTCTTTAGAAACTTTCAGAAATGACTCTCAGAAAAGAGATGAGTAACTCTCAAATAAGAATGCGTAGAAAACAAGAAGCAGAGAGTAGATGTTGAAGTGATTGAAAATAAGGAAGAGGCAGCTATTTATACAGCCCAGACTTCCAACATATTCCTCAAAGCAAGGCAAGGGTTCTGCCAGCACTGTCACAAGAAGAATTCAACTAAACAAGTGCCGCTTAACCTCCTTTAATCCTTGACAGTAGGTGAAGACTTTATCAAAAAACACATGTTTGAAAATGGTGTCCATCGACAGCTGCAAATGATTATTCAGAAAATGGCGCAACTGTAGAATATGGCAAATTAGATACATACTGGAAAAAGTCCCAGCTAGAATCGAAGACACCTCCTTAGTTTTACAGTTGTGAGTTTGAGTTGTGTGCACTCATTTTCCAGGTCCGAAATTCTTTTGTGCGATTAATCACACTTTCAGTGTTTGAATAGTTGAAAGATAAATGTATCGATTCCAATAGTTGAGAACCAAATATTTCATTGAATAGAAAAGGTTCGATTTCAAATGTTAAGAGATTCAAATAAATTGAATATGAAAAAACCCGATTCCAAAGTTAAATGACAAATATTCAATACTAGGAAATAAGTTGATTTCCTAAGTTGAGATCAATTTAGAAAATAATCCGATTTTCAAAATTGAGAGATTGATAATATATATATGTTATATAAATATTATTATAGTTTTAAATATATTAAACATATATATATATATATAGATATAATATAATTATTTGTATCGAGAGCCAGTTAGCATATCCGATATGTGTATTTATATACATATATATATTTATGTAAGTTGTCAGGCAATAATAATATAATATTATTAATATCCACATAACATAGGTTGTGTGTTTATATACATGTATATATGTCCGTATATATACCTCTATGTGCACGTATATGTAGGTATACCATATCGATGCATTCGTATGAGCATATCCATCTGCCAACATACGTTTGTATCGATATGTATATACATATAGATACATGCATATACTATAGACATGTATATATGCCCACTTCCTACCACTTACATTCATTAATGTTACCATCATAATGATCGTAATATCACAAGACAGATACATAGATAAACATCACTTATAAATGCATACAAAAGTAGACGAGACTCCTAATGCAAACATACAAGCTTACGGATGGCTTACCTATTACCCACACAAATTGACTCAGTTCACTCTAAGGTGACGTGTGTGTATGCTCAGATAGTTTACTTTTACCGGTTAACTAACCAAGCTCCTCTCCCGAGTGATATTTCCCCTCCGCCTGGAGGAATGGTTCACATACCTGCATCCACTGTCATAAACTCACGACAGTCACATGTTCATAACATTAGCAGTATACATAAACATCTCAAGTTAGAATAACATGATTCAATAACCTTATAATGCAATATTTCACCATGGATAACATCAATTGAAGCAACATTAAATGAGACAATCATTAAATGAGCGAACATTCATATTGAAAACAAGGTACAAGCATCATTAATTCATCTCCAGAATTCATATTAAATTAACATTTACCCTATCTAGTAATAGTAAATAGTAACCTCACAATTTGGGGTGTAACACTTAGCATGCCATAAATATCATCGGTGCTCTCTACAATCAACTGGAAATATGGTACAGCTGGAATAATGCTAGGTGTTTACTATTTATAGTAAATACTATTTGTGGCAATATGCAGTTGTTAGTTCTTCAGTTCTTCTTTTCTCTGTTGGAGCAGTTGCCTAAGTTTGAGTTTTGGCTTTCAAAAGCAGTTGGTGAAATATTTTTTTTCAAGGCAATAATGTTATATTTTTTAGTTATCCCCCTAGCCTAGTAAAACTATGTCCTGTCTTTTTGTTTCAGCTGCTAGAGGCACAAGGCTTTCTTGAAAGAACTTACACGTTGCAGCTGAGTTTTCTCTGGTTTTGCAAATCAACTAAACTACAACTTATATCTATCCAATCTCCTCAGGAAAACAGAGCAAGAGGAAACGGAGCAAGGTTTGACTAACTGACGATAAACGGATTTAGATTCTCTACTTGAGGGCAAGGTGGCACAACTATCATCTCAATCTAAACCAACTTATTGGGCACAACAGATTTAAGACTTTACCAAGTCAATTTTATGGAACCCTATGTGGCATAACACTCGATCGAAACAGCAAAGTCTTCACAAAACAGCCTTTATCTTTATAATCTCACGAAACCCTATGTGGCATAACCTTCGATTATATTGATAAAGATTCACAAAACAGATTTATCGCTGCAACTTCTCGAAACCCTATGTGGCATAACGATCAATCACAATGGTAAATTAACACAAACAGCCTTATCACTTCAATCTCTTGGAACCCTATGTGGCATAACAATTGATTTCAATGATAAAGATGCTCAAACAGATATATCTAAACTATGGAAAGAATTCAGCATTACAATCTTTCGAAACCCTATGTGGCATAACAATCAATTGCAATAGTGAAGACACATGAACAAGTACCAAAAAGAGCAATATTGAGGGCAAGGTAGGCGCAGCATATATTTCTCTCTCAAGCAAAAGTTATTTACAAATGAGCATAAGCTCTTATTTATATACATCAAGGTCTAGGGAACCCTAAAATCACCTTGTGTCATCTACAGTTCTCGCAATGCATGCAAGCTATGCGCCAAACCCTAATTAAGTAAACTATACAGTCAACTGGGAAACTACCCTCAGTTTAACTGAAACATCTAATCTAAAAATGGACAACTGTGCGAGCATGCACGTCCTTATTGAAAGCAAGTTAACTGGAAGACTATCATCAGTTAACTAAAACCCTAAAATAAAACTCCAAGTGTGAAAGGCGAGTCTCAGAATAGATATGCATGTAATGACAACCTCGAGTTAACTGGAAAGGGTAACACTCAGTTCAACTCGTGTGTGTGTAATGTCTATCCTGAGAGGCGGGAACTGAAGTTCACTATGTGTGATCTCGAGCAATCAATCCCTCAACGAGATCATTAACTGCATCACTGTCTGGAGCTATGAGACTCTGACGAAGAATGCTATGTCGATGCAGCATATCCTCACCAGCTGTAATTTGAGACTGAAGTTCTCCCCTACTCCTCGTTGCCTCATCGAACAATGCCGACATGACTGTAAGCTGAGTAACCTTACAGCCACCTGTCTCCCCACTAAAAATGGTATGAATGAGTGCCTGGAGCTCTGACTGAACATCGGTAAGCTCCACGTAGGCACCACCCTCGATCTGGTAACGGCACGGTAAGCGAGATACTAGAGTCCTCACAAACCGGAGTGCACTGGTGACGTGCTCTCTACTCTCAGCCAACTCTGATGCTAAACTGTCCTCTATCTTTACCCTGAAAACCAATTGTGTCTTCCAAGAGTAGATAGCCTCTCTGTCCTCTGCATCTGTGACTGTATCATAAGCCACACTCAGGTGAGCAATCATAATCTCGTCCCGGGGTTTGTTAATTGCCATATCTCTTTCCTCATCCTGAAGACGGATACGGAGCTCTCGTGCATTGTACCGCAACTGATATAACTCTGTAAGCATGGTACGGCCTCTAGCAACGAAATCTTCCTCCCATTCCTCTAAACGCTTGCCATATGTAACTAAGTGATTGAGTTGACCTTGCTCTGCTGGAGGCTCAAGCATCGGTGGAAGGGTGTTAATGGCATCGGGTCTATGCACAAGGCTAGAAATATACTGACGAAGCTGTTTGATTTCAGCCTTGAGGGCTGCCTTATCTTCTCCGTCCTTCAGTATTCTATCCCTGGCACTGTCTGTAGCAACTTGAAGAAGATCAACCTGAGTCTGACGTGTGCTGCGACCAAGGTTGACTGTGATAACCTCAAAATCCTGAGATTCTAATTCAGCCAAGTTCTTCCCCTGTGGAGGTACGACAGTCTCAACGACAATCTCCATGTCAGTGTTTCTCTCTACGTGAACCATGTTCTTAACTCTCTTGTCCGGCACATCCTGGTAAATGTCGTCAAAATCAGAATGATTAAGAACATAAGATAGCTGCCTCCTCTTCCTTCCTAGCTGAGCTTCGATCCAAGATTGATCTCGGCTAATGCTACTAGAAGAAGTGCACTTTTAGCGGCGAAGTGCGATGAGAGTGAGTGTAAGACCCATACTTGAGGTGGAAGTCCTAAATCAATAAGTCCAATTCAATGTGAATTGGGACTGGTGACGGCTCTGGAACTGTTATAGGAACTTGAGGCTGTACCTCAGGTACTGGCGGGCTCTGAGCTGATCTCTGAACTGGCTCTGTGATAAGCGGCTGTCTGTCAGGCTCTGTGTGTGAAACAGTGGCAAGCGCCTTGCCCTTTGAATTATTTGGCACCTGTACTTTCTTAGGAGGGTTACTCCTCTTTTTCTTGTTAGGTTTTGACGAAGAAGGTAGCGAAGGATTTACCACCACTGGCGGCTCTGCTCTAGGAACACTTACTCTTCTTGTCTTCTTGCTGTCGAGGTAAAGTATACTGTTCTGGATGACTCTACTTGACCTCTCCTTGACCGTTGCATATTCCTTGGCGTACCAATCTACTGCTGGCAACGGTTGTGTATCGACCTACTCTCTGAAAAACTGAGGAAGAACCTCTCCCTCATCATCTGATAAACCTCCCACATCCTCTGACAAGAAAACAGAAATCTGTGAGAGAGAGAAGCGGCCGTAACTGCGTCTGCGAACCTCGAAGTCATCTGTGCAATTTGCCCAGTAATCCTCCATAGAAGGCTCGTGATATATACCTCCAGCGAGGCGAGCTGTATAATGACCTGAAAGGTCATAAGCACGTGCTTCGACAAGATACTTAAGATGATATCTCTCAAGCTCTTGTCCTGCGATCTTACTATCAATTGCCGACTTGCACCAATACATTCCAAATTGAAAAGGAAAGTTAAGTGATGGTCTGTGCCTGCGGCGTAGAAGACGATGAACATCATGCATCTGTCTAAGGAACTCCTGAAAGATTGTTTTATCCGAAGGATAACATGGAAGCATAGCTGGATTTCCTGTGAAACCGTAAACTCGAATGTAGGTGTATGTTGGGAATTGAATAAACCAATCTGCCCATCCATCCATTGCTGCCCTAGCAACTGCCGAGATACGAACATGAAGCTCCCGGTCCAAGTTTCTCACTGTGTAAGTCAAGAAAGCTTCGTGAACACGCTTGAAATGACGTTCAGCTCTAGTGAACTCAAGCTGATCATAATACTGATAAACCTTCTGAACAGTGAGAATGCCCACGGTGTTAAGTCCTCGAAACTGACCCTGATAAGCGATCAAGTACACGAGATAAGAACACATGTGAAACTCATGGGCAACTAGGAAAACGGTTATTTGCCTGTGGAGAATGTCGCTGATGAAGGATGCCCGGTCATAATGCTCCTACCCAGAAATGATGCGACCAATAATGTAATACATCCAAGGCTGGAAAACATTCGCATGTGCTTGACCTGAGACACGATTCATGAGTGTGATTAGAATCGCATACTCATCCTTGTATTCACCACAACCCACATTGTTTGGCAATCTGTTCTTCGCTTGTTTTAACCATCTTTCTGCCATCTTCATCTGACATTTGTCCATATCAGCATCAAATGCTTGTGCACACTGCTCCATAGAAACAACTAGGCTGTTTGGATTTTGAGGAATGCCAAAACTCCTCTCGATATCTGAGGTTTAGGGCGCAAATGACAGATCCGTCCAAAAGTGACACTATCTCACGAGTAGTAGAATTGTAATGCTTAATGCAGAGACATCCACAATTCCAATACGGTGCAGAATGGTATGGAAAGCGACCTCTAATGCGTGAGGCCCCGCTCAATATTGAATGATTGAACTTCTAATTTTTAAGCGGGTCTAGTGCGCCCACGGTAATGCTGTGAAGATGTCTCAACCAACTGCCGAAATCATGAGTAGGGCACGGTTTGGAATGCATATCGGCCAGTGAACTGCATTACGAAAACTTACTGTTGGCTGAACCCGGTATATTACGACAAGATTTACGAGAAATCTAAAAATACCTACTTGAGTTAAAATAGCCTTTAGAAGAATTATTTTCTTGAAAAAATCGAAATATGGGTTTTGTCGAGAAAAGGATTCTAAGACAACGAGAAAGAAAGGTGATTTGAAAATTCAACTTCTACTTCGATTGTACAGATTTTCACTTGAAAATTATGACCGAAACGAAGCTAAAATTAGAGTGAAAAATCAAAGCGCACAAAATTTAACTCGAGGAAATTATATGGAAATGATCCAGATGCTGAGACTTGCCAAATTCGCCAATTTCAGGAACATGCAATTTGTATTTTGTGAGAAATCTGAGATCAAAAGGATGTAAAAGACGTTTTTTTGATGTCTTCTTCTGTGAAAATCGCCCAAGATTTCTTCAAATAACTGATATTTGTGAACTTGAATCTGCAAAAAGATATGTTAGGGAAAAATCGCCTCTGTGAATTGATGAAGATTCTGCCTCTGAACTGGAGAAATTCGCTTTGGAATTGAAAACCACGAATTGCTCCTCTTGAAATTTGCGCCTTTTTAATGAATGAAATTCGAATTCTTCTTGAAGAAAATACGAATTTGTATTGAATTGAGGATTCGCCTTTTGATTGTTTGAAAATTCGCCTTTGAAACCTCTGAAGAATTCACCTTTGAAATGATATTTGCCTTTGAATCTTTAAAGGATTGCGAATTTTAATTGATAATTGAATACGCCTTTGAGAATCAAGGAATTGCGAATTGCTTTGGAAGTGCGCCCTTCTCTTCTGGAAAAATACGAACTTATCCTTGAATTTGCTTTAAATTTAACAAACTTCGATTTTCCCTTGAAGATATGAATTTGCAATAGAAAACCACGAATTTCTCTAAAGATCAAACTTGCTCTTGAGAAATACGAATTTTCTTTGAAAGCTTGTGAAGAACAATGAAGGTGGCGCCTCATATAAATAATAATAAATTCGCACCACTTAGCAACTGCAAGAATTCATAAACCCTAACTAGAATAGAAAGCCTCTGATTGGTTGCTCTTTAGTTCGACTGCCACTATCTGAAGTTCAAATTTGAAAATAATAATAAAATAATTATTATCATGCAATGGCGCCAAAAATAGAAAATGCTATTTATAGACAAGCATATTCTGAACTTCAGTTGACAAACTGGTTGAAGCTCTGAGATTCATCGTTTGACTTTACTGATTCCGAAAAGTCATCTCTTGAGCACATAGGCGTCCATTTGCTCAAGATACTTCATTTTTTACTAACTCCCTATTTAATAGGCGGCTGACATCACGCAGTACATTAACCGACAGCGATTTCCGGATGACCCGGTGTCGTGTGAAAATTCATGGAAGCCCTCTTGAACAAGGAAGAAATATGCGCTAGGAGACACAAGCGTAAAATCCTTCGTTTAACCCCTTGAAAAATTAGGCTTTTGATTAAAATTGCTACGGGTTCAGAGACTTAGCCATTTCCCTAAAGCGCCATCGACACTTTAAGCGGTGGCGGTGAGCGGTGAACCCTACCCGTCTGAGGCAAGCTCAACGCATGGCCCGGAGATATTACATCAGCGAGGTACGTATCTATGACACAATTTGTGTTAAGGGCCTCAAAAAGAAAAGCGCCCCTGGCTCAAGGTTGCACTTTTGTCATTTCGACGAAAATCAAACGTCATCAAAATACCCTATTTTGACAGTTGATATCTGGAGCTGGGATGACCCGATTCAGGCATTATCTATTTTAACGGACAGCCAGGAGGGCCCTTAAGAGAAGTCACTGGAGGTATCGAGGCAAGAAAACTGCTTCTAAGACCTCAAAAACTCCAGTGCGTATTTTAAATAAAATTACCGCTCCCAGACTTGGTCATTTTTCAGACGTCTTCTCTTTGTAGTATGACACCAAAGACCTCGCACGCACGAGCGACTGCCAAATGCTGAAGGCTGACGGCTATGCTCATTGGAAAGATAAATTAATTACGCTCAATAGTCGTGAAGACTTCGAACGCGAACGGGCTCATTTGACCAGCCTAAAGGCTAGGCGCCTTAAGACTATAAAAATGCACTAAAAACCATTTGTTGGTTCGCCCGTAAAATTACGTGCTCGGTAGAATCTCCGCCACGACCACCAGGAACGTCGGATCGACAAGCTGAATGATGCGTTGCGGAGCTAGGCTAGAATACTACTGATGTTGTGAAGACTCTATCTGCAAATATTGCCATCTGGAGGGTCCTTTAAGCCAGCGCCCCTGGCCTGTACTTGCACTGGGCATAAACGGAGAAGCTCAGAAACGTGAAAACTCCATTTTAAGCTGATCTTTGGATGACTGCCGCCTGAACTCTGAGAGTCGGATGACTGTGCTTGATATCTCGTCGGATAAGCAGACTAATTGTGAACGGATTGACTGCATCTGGCAACGAAACTGACGATATCTACCCTCTCCTTGAGATGGGCGCCCTCAAGCTAGAGGCGCGCTTTTGCCTGAAAAGAGCAAAATTCTCATCTCCTAAAATTTAGGGATTTTATCTTCTGTCGCTGATAACCGGAGCTGTGAGTCTCGGAATGCCTCGCTGGATAGCTCGACGGATAGCCAGACTAATTCTGAAGAGATTGACTGGATGCTTGAACATTTTAACCAGAATCTTAACCTCCAATAAACTGGGCGCCCCTGAGCTATACTTGCGCTTTTGGGCTTTTCCTCTGAGAAATCTCCATGATTTGATCTTTAAAAACTCTGCTTCGATCATTGAAAATACCGTCTGTAATATGAAATGTCGTCTGCAATACTCCTCCATCGTGAAAATCTACATTTTGAGTCTCTGCTTCAGGTTTTGACCAATATAACTGACTTTGACTGACAAACTATTGACAAAAACTCCATGCTTGACATTGCCCAAAACTATGTTTTACATCAAATTAGCAAGGTTTAGACTTTTAAATGCAAAATGCCTTGATGAAGCAAAAAATTTGGTTTGGGTACAACACTTCACACATCAGTCGCCCTTATTGCACTATAGGTATAGTTGATCAGCAGGAGTGCAAGGTTGACCACCTTAACGTGGGTAAAAAATCATACATTACTTGTACGTTTTATTATTCATCTAAGTCTGTTTTAAATTCATCTTCTTGTCACTAAAATCATACGCATAATTGGACAAAAGTTCGATAAGCCTACAAACACCCGAGTCATGATCTTCACCATGATGATCCCTATTTTGAATAGCCTAGAATTATAGTGAAAATTGTTAGTGTCAAGAGTTCTTCCCAACTCAATGAAAAGATTATTTCTAAATAAACAAGAGATTATATTTTCAGAACATGAATTTATTTATTTATTTATTTTTTGTTTCTTCTTTTAACCAGTGAAACTTGAAAGTATATTATTAAAATGCTCTTTCTACTAAAACAAGAGTTATTGGCAACTTAAAACTACAACTGCTATCATGCATTCTTCAGACAATCAACATATTGAGGCCATCGAGTTTGGAAAAAAAATTGCCATATGAGAAAATTATTCATTCTGACCATTATTCATATGTCAATCAGATGAATTAAGTAACTTCATCCTTAAATGAGAAATTTTACCTATTACTGTACCCTAATCGTATAGAAAATGTAAAGTACCTTGAAGCACATTAACCCAACAGGTACTCCAAGCTCTCCTGATTTTGCAACAGGGCCTTGCCAACTTCATTGATAATCTTTTGTGCATCAGACCATAAGTATGGGCTGAAACGAACAACTTGATAACCATTCTAGGCAGACTTATAAACAAAATGTGCAATCACAGTCAAGGCACGAGAAATGTTTTAGTAGAGAGTGCCTGAAAGGGATGTGGTCTCATGGTCTGCAATGACTGGGGAATCCCCACCTCAAAATTTCCCCCTTCGTAAAAAAGACATCTCAATTGTTTTCTAGAATCACTCAAAGACATGCGGTGATAACCTAAACTTCCTCCACGCGTCCTCCATAACTCCCCTTTTCTTGCACGTTAAAACTACCATCTTTAATTCTTTCTGACAATCTTAGCATGTTTCTTAATCTCTTTCCTCCAAGTGCAGCATATGAGCTGTGCGGCAGTTGCATTACTTGAATCTCCTTAAATTTACACCACTTTCAATGTCCTCACAATCGTCCCATGTCCTGGATTTTGCCTCATTAATTCAAACCCATACTTAGGCAGTAAGGATCAGCAACCAAGGTTGCCAGCCTAACTTCTAACTGAATATGACCGATATAAAAAAATATATATATATATATTTACTATTAATATTGTTGTCTTTAAGCTTAATGATAACAGAATATTATTCTCCTCCAAATATTTTAAATCCACAAAATAGAGTAAGGTTAATATTATCAATGTTAATGTGACTGAATATTAAAATTAATTTCATATTAAAATTTATTTCATCATCAAATGTGGAACTAGATAATTTAATTACCATTATATTTTTCACAGGTTCTTTTATACCCCTTTATTATTGGGATCACCTTTTTTGGGATGTTTACTTTAACTTGAGTAATTGTTATTATTGATTCAAGATAACTTCAAAATTATTAATAGAAAACCATAAGGAAAATTAAGAGAATTACTATTACTTCACTTTTAAAATATTATCACTTCACTTTAAAACTCACCATGATATTATAGTTGGATCTAAATGTGATAACAATAATTGTGTTAATAAAATTACCAATATTTTCATCCATATTCACCTATTATTATTAATGTTAGGTACCTATGAGATTACTATGGTATTGTACAATAATACCCATCTAATACATATCTACAAGATCCCAATTTATCATAGTTTGATTAAGTAAGGTTTTCTAAGATTTATAGACTAAGGGCTTAATTTTGTTTCTCCATAGGTAGGCATTTTACTCTCACTGCTTAAATTAATAATCTGAATATATATATCATCTTTTCATCATCCATTTAATTATTATTTTACCCCCAATTAACTAAGTCACCTTGTAATCAATTTAATTTAATTAAATTGATTAATCAAGGCTAGATATCATATTAGTTTATCACATAATTTCAAAAAGCAAATTCAACAATACAATAATGAACACAAAAAAAAAACAATTCAAATTAACCAAATGAACTCACTCAAGATCCAAAGACGGTTGAAACGGAGGGGTTCTACAGCCTGAAAGTGTTACTATCTCAAAGGGTGAATGCGAAAGGATATGGGAAATGCACAAAGACAAGTACAGCAAGAAGATTGCACAAAGGTGGATGAAGGAGAAACATAAGACTTTTCCTAAGAATGTCGAGCGAGGAGAGTTCAAAGATGAGATTGCTATCATAATCACCTTGCTCAACAGGGTAACTGGATCGGAAGATGCTACCAAGTTTCAGCCTTGGATGTTCTACGCCATACCCCACATCATAAAGAAGACTGAGTTCTATGATTGGCCTACCTTGATCAGTGACAACCTTCATCAGCAGATAACAGAATACTTCTAGTTTCATGAATTCCATATGGTTTCTTACCTAGTCTACCTAGTGGCCTATCAAGGTCAATTCAGAGGGTTGAACACCGAAGGATCACTGAGGATACAACATATCTATAACTACTATCCTCAATTGGAATTCACGAAGTCACTGCATCACTACAAGAGGGTGAATGAGGCTTTTCTGATGTACACGGTGAGGGACCTGGACAATGAATTGCACATCTGTATCTCTTCAGTTGCCAAGGAAGCGATGGCAGAGTGGGCAAATTGGTTCATACAATTTCCTACTTTCACCTATCTCAGAGTCTATGGCTATTTGGGTGCCCCGCTCATGCTACCAAGGTACCCGTCAGACGAGGTCGTCTTCATGGAGTTCTTAAGGCAGGCCCACGATATCCACGCATTCTTGAGGAATAGAAAGAAACCCGCCCTCAATTTTCCATTGGGACTGGGAATCTATACATGCAGGACAACAGCAGATGCTAAAACAATGGGAGATGAGTTAGACAATATCGGTCTCAAGCCTTACAGCGAGAGACGATTTTATGACCCTCATGGTGTCTACGCTGGCCGACTTGAGAAAAACTATGCTCATATATCCACCCTTGAAGATTTTTGGGCTAATTGTACAGATGAGTTTGAGGTGCGAAGGCGTAGTTATAGCAGGCTCACTCTTCACCTAATGAAAGACTGCTTATCAGAAGACATAGAAGGGTTGTCAGATGATGATGAGGATGTGCTTCTCCCAATGTATGCTCAGAAGCGAATTGAAGATCAGCCCCTTCCTCAAGTTAATTGGGCTAATAAAGAGTCCTCAGTTGAAGACAGGACAAGACAAGTCCTTGAACATAGCAAGGTTTTCCTAATCCTGAAGAGGAAAAACTCCATTCCAGTAGCAGAGCCGCCAAGGACAATTCCCTCTTCTTCCATAGCACAGTCAAAAGGGAAGGGCATAAATCAGTCTCAAGAAGGCATGAAAGGAAGTAGGTCAAATAAAAATGTAAGAAGAAGGTTAGACTTCTCAAGCATAGTCATACAAGATTCATCAAC
>VDFB02299820.1:0-27316 GCA_007258455.2 Sequoia sempervirens | reverse complement strand
AAAAAATTGCCATATGAGAAAATTATTCATTCTGACCATTATTCATATGTCAATCAGATGAATTAAGTAACTTCATCCTTAAATGAGAAATTTTACCTATTACTGTACCCTAATCGTATAGAAAATGTAAAGTACCTTGAAGCACATTAACCCAACAGGTACTCCAAGCTCTCCTGATTTTGCAACAGGGCCTTGCCAACTTCATTGATAATCTTTTGTGCATCAGACCATAAGTATGGGCTGAAACGAACAACTTGATAACCATTCTAGGCAGACTTATAAACAAAATGTGCAATCACAGTCAAGGCACGAGAAATGTTTTAGTAGAGAGTGCCTGAAAGGGATGTGGTCTCATGGTCTGCAATGACTGGGGAATCCCCACCTCAAAATTTCCCCCTTCGTAAAAAAGACATCTCAATTGTTTTCTAGAATCACTCAAAGACATGCGGTGATAACCTAAACTTCCTCCACGCGTCCTCCATAACTCCCCTTTTCTTGCACGTTAAAACTACCATCTTTAATTCTTTCTGACAATCTTAGCATGTTTCTTAATCTCTTTCCTCCAAGTGCAGCATATGAGCTGTGCGGCAGTTGCATTACTTGAATCTCCTTAAATTTACACCACTTTCAATGTCCTCACAATCGTCCCATGTCCTGGATTTTGCCTCATTAATTCAAACCCATACTTAGGCAGTAAGGATCAGCAACCAAGGTTGCCAGCCTAACTTCTAACTGAATATGACCGATATAAAAATATATATATATATATTTACTATTAATATTGTTGTCTTTAAGCTTAATGATAACAGAATATTATTCTCCTCCAAATATTTTAAATCCACAAAATAGAGTAAGGTTAATATTATCAATGTTAATGTGACTGAATATTAAAATTTATTTCATCATCAAATGTGGAACTAGATAATTTAATTACCATTATATTTTTCACAGGTTCTTTTATACCCCTTTATTATTGGGATCACCTTTTTTGGGATGTTTACTTTAACTTGAGTAATTGTTATTATTGATTCAAGATAACTTCAAAATTATTAATAGAAAACCATAAGGAAAATTAAGAGAATTACTATTACTTCACTTTTAAAATATTATCACTTCACTTTAAAACTCACCATGATATTATAGTTGGATCTAAATGTGATAACAATAATTGTGTTAATAAAATTACCAATATTTTCATCCATATTCACCTATTATTATTAATGTTAGGTACCTATGAGATTACTATGGTATTGTACAATAATACCCATCTAATACATATCTACAAGATCCCAATTTATCATAGTTTGATTAAGTAAGGTTTTCTAAGATTTATAGACTAAGGGCTTAATTTTGTTTCTCCATAGGTAGGCATTTTACTCTCACTGCTTAAATTAATAATCTGAATATATATATCATCTTTTCATCATCCATTTAATTATTATTTTACCCCCAATTAACTAAGTCACCTTGTAATCAATTTAATTTAATTAAATTGATTAATCAAGGCTAGATATCATATTAGTTTATCACATAATTTCAAAAAGCAAATTCAACAATACAATAATGAACACAAAAAAAAAACAATTCAAATTAACCAAATGAACTCACTCAAGATCCAAAGACGGTTGAAACGGAGGGGTTCTACAGCCTGAAAGTGTTACTATCTCAAAGGGTGAATGCGAAAGGATATGGGAAATGCACAAAGACAAGTACAGCAAGAAGATTGCACAAAGGTGGATGAAGGAGAAACATAAGACTTTTCCTAAGAATGTCGAGCGAGGAGAGTTCAAAGATGAGATTGCTATCATAATCACCTTGCTCAACAGGGTAACTGGATCGGAAGATGCTACCAAGTTTCAGCCTTGGATGTTCTACGCCATACCCCACATCATAAAGAAGACTGAGTTCTATGATTGGCCTACCTTGATCAGTGACAACCTTCATCAGCAGATAACAGAATACTTCCAGTTTCATGAATTCCATATGGTTTCTTACCTAGTCTACCTAGTGGCCTATCAAGGTCAATTCAGAGGGTTGAACACCGAAGGATCACTGAGCATACAACATATCTATAACTACTATCCTCAATTGGAATTCACGAAGTCACTGCATCACTACAAGAGGGTGAATGAGGCTTTTCTGATGTACACGGTGAGGGACCTGGACAATGAATTGCACATCTGTATCTCTTCAGTTGCCAAGGAAGCGATGGCAGAGTGGGCAAATTGGTTCATACAATTTCCTACTTTCACCTATCTTAGAGTCTATGGCTATTTGGGTGCCCCGCTCATGCTACCAAGGTACCCGTCAGACGAGGTCGTCTTCATGGAGTTCTTAAGGCAGGCCCACGATATCCACGCATTCTTGAGGAATAGAAAGAAACCCGCCCTCAATTTTCCATTGGGACTGGGAATCTATACATGCAGGACAACAGCAGATGCTAAAACAATGGGAGATGAGTTAGACAATATCGGTCTCAAGCCTTACAGCGAGAGACGATTTTATGACCCTCATGGTGTCTACGCTGGCCGACTTGAGAAAAACTATGCTCATATATCCACCCTTGAAGATTTTTGGGCTAATTGTACAGATGAGTTTGAGGTGCGAAGGCGTAGTTATAGCAGGCTCACTCTTCACCTAATGAAAGACTGCTTATCAGAAGACATAGAAGGGTTGTCAGATGATGATGAGGATGTGCTTCTCCCAATGTATGCTCAGAAGCGAATTGAAGATCAGCCCCTTCCTCAAGTTAATTGGGCTAATAAAGAGTCCTCAGTTGAAGACAGGACAAGACAAGTCCTTGAACATAGCAAGGTTTTCCTAATCCTGAAGAGGAAAAACTCCATTCCAGTAGCAGAGCCGCCAAGGACAATTCCCTCTTCTTCCATAGCACAGTCAAAAGGGAAGGGCATAAATCAGTCTCAAGAAGGCATGAAAGGAAGTAGGTCAAATAAAAATGTAAGAAGAAGGTTAGACTTCTCAAGCATAGTCATACAAGATTCATCAACGGTTGAAGCAGAAGCTCCTCCACAAGAGCCTATACCTCAGAAAGAGACAGAAGAAGCGCCCTTAGCACATGACTCCATACGACTAGCAGGGTCTTCACCGATCCACATTGACCTTGATATTCAAGATGATGAAGAAATTGCGATTGTACCTCCTAAGGAAGTTAGTAAAGATACTACCGTATCTTGGCTTGAGAACTCCTTGGGAAGGGTGAGAAGAAGACCGTCATATCAGGTGAATTTTGATGACCTTGATAACATCTATCAGGAACTTCCTAAGAAGAAAGCAAAGAATCAAGTTCACTTTGATAGCAACCCTGATAACGAGATAGTCATGGAGACTGCATTACCCCCAGAGGACAAGAACAGGGATGAGGTGAATATGGATGACTTCGTGATGGTCAAGGCTAATCTTGGTAGAAATACCAGACATGCAGATGTGAGTCTATTCAGAGTTGTGTCCGAAAGTCTTCAAGAAAGAGTACTCAAGGATGGAGAGGACAAGGCAGCCCCTCAAGGCTGAAATACAGCAGCTCAGGCTTTACATTTCTAACCTTGTTCATGGTTCTTCACAGGCGACCCAGCTGCTGCCCCAGGTTTTAAAGACACCAGCTGATCATCATCAGTTGAGACAGCTGGTCATTTGTGGGAAAGAAACTCAAGAATGGATCGAGAGTTTCATTGTTAGAGGAAAGGAGATCTTGGCACGGATGTTTCAGTTGAGAGAAAACGCTCATGAGCTACATCAAGGTATCCAAGGGTTTGAACAAACAGTGGCTGAAGTAAAACCAAGGCATGAAATCATCATTGTTGATTTAGATACAGCCTATGGTTCAGCAGTTTCAAAAGAACACAAGAGGCAGATCCTTGCTTGGAGAGAGCGTCATGTCTTCAAAGTTAAAACTTACGAGGGATATCCGAAGAGTTTATTGCGTATAGACAAAGGGTGATCGAAGCTCTTCTTTTCATCAGTGAGTTTGTCACAGAGATTCCTTCTCGATACAGTCTTGAAGATGGTTCCTACGCCGGGCTTGATGAAGTGCAAACTCAATTTCAGAGTGTTGTTCGCAGTTGTGATAGCAGCAATCCAGTTGGCGGGAGAATGAGTCATATTTCGATGATGTCAACAAAGTTTGAAAAGGCGGCCAATGAGGTTGAAGATTTCCTAAGATCAATTGAAGATGCTGAAGATATTCTAGAAAAGCGGTGTTTGCTATTACGGTAACATTACGCACTGACATTTGATTTTATTTTTAGTGGATGGCGGTTAGGCTTTAAAAACTGTTTCATTTGGAAAACTTTTGCCATTTCCTTTCTACTGGCCAGAATAGTTCTTATCATCTATTCTTTGAGAAGAGAAAGAAGATAAAATGTAATAGTTGGTGAACGCTTTTACCTTTCTTAGAGTTGAATATTTATCTTCTTTCTAGATTTAGAAATAAAGCTTGCTTGAGCAAGCCCTAGATTAATAACAGGAGATTTTAGGGTTCCCTACTCCTCTGCTTGCCTATAAATAAGAGCCTTTGCTCATTAGTTTTCTTTAACCATGCTAGTGATAACAAAACGCTGAGCCTATTGTGCCTTCTATTTGTTATTCAAGTGTTCAATCGTTTTATGATAGCAAATTGTTGAGTCTCTTTTAGCCAACAAAGAGTTATTGTAATTGTTGTTCTCTTTGTGTAAGAACAAGATTGCAAGCCTCTTTAGCTGCAATTTCTTGTTCTAGGCATGTTAGTAGTAGATTTTGCTCCTGAAGTTTGAGAAATAAAATCATGAGCCTCCTTTGCCTTGGTATAATGTCTCAGATTTCTGTTATTTATGTTATGCTTTTATGATCTTAATTTCAGCTTACATTGAAGTGTGTAGATGTTCGTTGGAAAAGAGTTTATTGAAGCACTTTGTCAGAAGATCAACCTTGTTAATTTCTAGTTTCTCTTGCTCTGCGTATTACTTGAGAAGTTAGAAATGTCTTTAGCTTAAGTTAGTCGTAGTTGAAGTTCTTAAATCAGGAAATCTCAGCTGCAGCGTTTGTGTTTAATAAACCTTGTGCTCTAGCTGATCAAAAAGATAGGCAACTTAGTTCTTAGTTTACTTTCTTTCAATACCATCAGCAAGAGGGAGCTTCCCCTCCTAATTTGAAGAGCAATTTTACTGTGCATAGCTGTCTGTTTCAAATACGCATTCCAGAGGTGAGAATTTAAACGCCAACAATGTTATGGACTGTAAAACCAAGGGTCTAATCAGATTGTGCCTAGTAGACTCTGTTCTAATCAATGTCCATTAAGAAACCTCTACACATAAACTATGGAAGAAACTTGGTGAGATGTATCAAGCCAAATCTTTAGTGAATAAGATTTTTTTAAGAAATTATATTCCTTAAGGATGGAAGATGGTGGACAAATTAAAGACCATCTAGAAGCATTCAATATGTTGGTGGCTCAATTGGCATCAGTTGGTGTCAAAATGGATGAGGAGAAATGTTAGATCTTGCTTTGTTCTTTTCTGGATTCGCGAGATTCTCTTGTTATGACTATTGAGAGTACTTGCGTTATCTTGAAGACTAAAGATGTGGTGGGTGCTTTGCTCTCTAAAAAGATGAGGAAAGTATCCATTAGCACCAAGAAAGCCCTAAATGTTCATGGAAGGCCTAAAGAAAAAGGAAAGAATAACGAGAAGCGTGATAAATCCAATTCCAAGGGGAGATCCAAATCTTCTAGAAAATCCAAAGTTATTTGTTGGAACTGTGGTAAACCTAGACACTTCCGTAAGGAGTGCAAAGAAGAAAAGAAGAAGTGATTTGATTTTGATTCTGAATCCGAGAAGGAAGATGGTGATGCATTCATCACAGCTTCGGCCACTCGTGCAGGTAATGATGCATGGTTAATTGACTCGGGTGCATCTTTTCATATGACCTCTAATAGAGATTAGTTTTTTGAATATGAAGAATTTGATGGAGGTAAGGTGTACTTGGGTGATGATTCTTGTTTAAATATTTTTGGTCATGGTAATGTTAGAATCAAATTTCCTAATGGTAGCAAAAAAAGGATTAATGGTGTGTTGCATATCGTTGGATGAGTATGAATTTTTTTTATTTGTGAGCAAACTAATAGATGTGGATGTGCAAGTAGTCTTTTTTGATGCAAGATGTAAGATGGTTAGAGGCGCTATGGTGATTATTAAAGGTGTCAGATATGACACATTGTATAAATTTGATGCATGCACTATTGAGTGCAATAGTACTTTTGTGAAAAGAAAGACTGTGGCTACTCCGTTTGAAGATTTGAGGGTTTCATCTTCAGCAGATGGTCATGGCTTCTGGGTACCCAAGGGTGCTCTTTCTTCTGAATCAAAGTTACCTGTAGAGAAGACTATGCAATGGAACTAAAGACTTGACCACATTGGAGAAAAGGGTCTAAGGACTTTGAAAATGAAAAACCTTGTTGAAGGGTTGTTTGATTGTAATCTTGATTTTGATTTTTGTGAGCATTGTATTTATGGAAAACAAAACTACGTTGAATTTTAGTTGAATTCTCATAAATCTTGTGGTGTATTAGATCTTATTCATTTGGATTTGTTTGGTCCTATAGATGTTCCTTTGATTGGAAAATCCACATATGTTTCGTTTATTGATGATTATAGTAGGACATGGGTATATTTCTTAAAGAGTAGATCTAAAGTTTATCAGTCGATTTAAAGAATTTAAAGCAATGGTTGAGTTGTAGAATGGAAAGAAAATAAAATGTTTGAGGACTGATAATGGCGGTGAATTTTGCTCTAATGATTTTGATAGATTTTGTAAAGATTGCGGCATTCTGAGACAAAAAACAACTATGTATTCTCTACAGCAAAATGGAGTTGCAGAAAGAATGGACAAGACACTGATGGAAAAGGCTAGGACTATGCTAAGTGGTGCTGGTCTAGAACAAAGGTTTTGGGCTAAAGTTGTTGCCACTGCTTGTTACCTATTTAATAGGTCTCCTACATCAGCTCTTGTTGATAAGACATCTATAGAAGCATGGTCGAGTCACAAGCCTTCATTGAGACATCTTAGAGTTTTTGATTGTGAGGCATATGCACATGTGCCAAAGGAGAAGCGAACAAAGTTGCAGAACAAGGCAGTGAAATATATCTTCATTGGATATAGCTATGGTGTGAAAAGATACAAGCTTTGGGATCCTGTAGCACAGAAGGTAATATATAGTAGAAGTGTTATTTTTAGAAAACCTAAGTCTTCTCTTGTTACATTGCAGCCAAAACAAAACAAATAGATAGATGTGATTCAACTTCCTTCTACACCTGAGAAAGTTGAATTGAGGCTCTTGGATAGACAAGAAGTTGAGGAGAGCTCATGTAGCTCTAAATCTTCAAAAGAGGAGGAAGAACCTCCAACTCAACTTGTACGAAGGTCTACAAGGCATAGACAACCACCTGAAAGGTATTCACTTAATGTTTAGAGATGTATTTTTGCTTTGAATACTAACATTGATGAACCCAGATCGGTAGAAGAGGCATTAGGTATGAATGATGCAGAATCCTAGAAGATTGCTATGGATGAAGAAATGGAAGCTTTGAAAAAAAATGATACATGGGATCTTCTACCATTGCCTGAAGAACAAAACTTGTTGGTTATAAATGGGTGTTTAAGAAAAAGATGGGTCCATATGGAGGTATTGAGAAGTACAATTTCATGCCTCCGAAATTGTAGCACTAAACATTGGAATGCAAATAAATAAATATTAAAATAACATAAATAATAATATTTATATTAAAATATAAATATAAATATATTTAAAAGGAAATACATTTATAATAAAAATATGAGTAGCCAATGGCTCCTTATTAAGAGATAGTACAAGGCAGCCCCTGATCGTAGCTTATGATTTCAGAAAAAAATCGCTAACCAGGGGAAAACATAGCGATTCCATACACCCATTTATTCTCGACCTTTTCATAAGCAAGCTGGGACTAACTAACCACTTAAGGCAGCAGTCAACATAGTAAGTAAGGAAGTCAAACTAAAGACAGGATTGATAATCTTGTAAAAGCAGCAATTAAATGGAAAGGTAGCACTCAAGTATAAAGGCAATGATTCACATAAAGCAAAAGATCAACATTAAGGGGCAGCAATTATATTAGTAAAAGGAAAGTATTTAAGGGGTGCTTCTAAGGGCAGCAATCTCTGGGAACAAAAGATACTTAAATTAAAATTAAAGGAATTAAGGGAATAGTTGTGACGCTTCTAAAAAGGCATTAATAAAGAAGGGGTGTGACCCCGAGAAATAAAGGATATATAAGGAGGTTAAATCACTTGTAAAAGGCATCATGGAATGGAAAATAGGAATGAGAAATCTGCAATACATTGCTGAGTATAACAGTAGATATAATCAGATAAATGTAACAAAATATAGAAGGAGAATGAATATGAAATAGAATGAAATCGATAAAAAGTTGATAGGGGAGCAATCAGAAATAAATAATATTCTGCACTCAAAAATACAGCAGCCATAAAATATAATAAGGGAAGTAAGTTTAGTAGGATTATATATATATATATATATATAATACGATTATGCAATAATGATGCTTGCAGCAATTATTAATCCTTATTAGTCATTATTCAATTGAAACTAATCTATTTGTTTCTCTTTAAACAATATCTTCTAAATATTGAGAATAGATCGATTGAAGGAGAAGAAGATTCAGACTAGTGATCATCTATAGGAATAAATTAAATAAAAGGAAATAGAGGTCTGCACCCTCTAAATTGGAAATAATTGATAAATTGGCATGTGAACAGCTGTCTGATTTCTTGAATCGGTGGTATGAAATTTGATTTACAATAATGTAGTTGTAGCATAATTCAATATATGTGATTGTGATTGTTTGATTAGAAGATCAAGGTACTAATGATGCATTGTTGTTATGACTGTTTCCTTATATCAGTAAATATGATTAATATTTGTCTACCATATGTCTTGAATGTTTTAGCCATGATAGAGGAGGTTGAGATTACAAGAGGGGAACGGTGATGGGGCACTCTCCTCAAGGAAACAATTTTGGATTCAAGCCTCTCACAATTTTCTTCTTACTTCTTCCTCAATTTGTTTTGCCTCTTAAATTTGAACTTTCAAATTGATGATCATTTTCTCTAACTTCTCAAGACTTTGTTACATTTTCACCTTAGATTCTCCTCTTGAAGCTGTAATTTTTGCTTCAAATTCTTCTTCTTAAGTTTCTTGATTCATTTAGGGCACAAATAAGTTCCTCTTCCAAATCTACTCCCCAATCCATTTCATTATTCTCTTCCCCTTCTATCTCCTTCTCTACCTTTTCTTCAATTTCCAAGATATCATCTTTTGTGTCTATCACCATGAATAGAATCTCTTCTCTATCACTAGTGGAGCGACTTTCTTCGGATGAACTACTTTCCTCCTTGGAATAGAAGCTTTTCTTGTTCTTGTAAAAGCTCTTATGTTTCTCAAATTTGCCATATTTGTGACCCTTTTTATGTTGATACTGTTTGCCACCTCTCTTTACATTATGCTCTTCTTCTTCTTCACTACTTTCTGTTTTTGCATATGGGCATTTGGCTGCAAAGTGTCCTACCTTTCCACAATTAAAGCATTTAAAAGGCAACTTACCTTTGTACTTGTCAAATCCTTTCTTTAGCTTCCTCACAAAATTTGCTTCTTTGTTTGAATCATCATTGGAACTATCGCTTGGGTTAGACTCTTTACCCTTAATTTCATATGCTGTAAAGATCCCATGAAACTCATCCATTGTTAGGGTATCTAAATCTTCCATTTCTTCGATAGCGGAGACTTTGGCATCAAATATCAAAGGAAGAGACCTTAATACTTTTTGCACAATTATTGCATCCTCAACCTTTTCTCCAAGGCCTCTGATAGTATTAACAATTTCATCCACACGAAGTAGATAGGCTGCAATGTTTTCGTCATCCTTCATTTTTAAACTTTTGAATTGTCTTCTATGTGTTTGAAGCTTGGGTTTCTTTACCTTGTTGTCTCCTTCATAATTTTTTTGAAGTTTGTCCCACATTTCTTTTGTTGATACACGATGCATCACTTTGACAAATTTTGAGTCCAATAGACCACACAAAGTTGCATTCATAGCTTTTGCATTGTTTCCACTTTCCTTTTGTCCAACCTGATCCGTTGGTGGAGATGATGGAGCAGTATAACCATACACTATTGATTTCAAAATATGGAATCCAAGAGCCATTAAGTAGGTGTGCATCCTTATCCTCTAGAAAGCATAGTTTGTTTTATCAAACAATGGAGCCCTATTGGAGGAGAATCCTTCTTGGAAAACCATGTGTGCTCTTAAGATCTTCCTTCTAGTGATTAAGTTATACTTTGAACGAACCAGCTTTGATACCAATTGATGAAGACATGCTTATACTGAGAGGGGGAGGAGGGTGAATCAATATAAGACTATCTTTTACTTTTTCAAATTAACCACAATAACTTTAAATACACATCAACAAATAATAACACAAGATTTACATGGAAACCCTTTCGGGAGAAAACCGTGAAATAAGGACTACTTGGATCTACTATCCAAATCCAGCCACCAAAATAAATAATCTTTTACAACAATTTGTAGGCACCAACCCATTGGAAGCACCAATCCCCAATACTGGAGTACCAACTTAATAAGAGACACCAATCTCTTTCAATATGAGGCACCAACCTCTAACTCAACAATGTATTTTTCTTCTTGATAATTTTCCTTCAAAAATCTGCCTTTGAATAATCTTCTATTATGTTCTCTTCACACAAATCTGTTGGTGTATATATGATATATCTCTTTATCTTCCACACTCACACTTCTCCACATTCCACAAACTCTTTTTATATCTTCACCAAGATAGGCAACCTTTTGGAGGGATATGATGCTTGACAAATGAGATGACTCTTCATTATTTTATACCCTCCTTTCAATGCACCCTCTAATAGCAAACTTGGGCACTCCATAAGGGGTTGGCCCCTATAAAAATATAAATTTATTTAAAATTAATTTCAAAATGGGGCACCATAATAATAGGGGTTGGCCCATAATATAAATAAAATATAATTAATTTAATTATTTTTTAATTTCCAATGAGGGCACCAAAATGGGGGAATCAACCAACATTAATGAATGGAATTTAGTGGCCTTTGGCCATCTTCTTCTTGGATCGGTGAATTTCATCGTGGCATGCATGATATCTTTCTTGACATCAATGACAATAAACTTGTCGACAATCTCCCATACAGCTTTGACATCAATGACAATAATTCTAACAACTTTCTTTCTAGATTTTCAATAGTCTTTAAGCATTTCACTTTAAAACTCTCTTTTTTGAGATTAAAATATGATTATTTTAAAGTCTGAAAGGTTGGGCATTTGTCACTTATAAATAAGTTCTTTGAACACATAAAAAGAGGGAGGACAGTAAATGCTATGCGTGTGCTACAAAAACTATTATTCAAGATGGTTCACTTGTGTTTGTATTTCCGTGGATTAAATTGAAATTGAGTAACTTTATCAAGCTTTGTATTGATGTTATTTATTGATTAAGTGGTAGCTTTGTAAACAACTTAATGATTTATTTCTTTGTTCAAGTTGTTATTCTTTCAAATCTTGCTTGTAGCAGATTACTAGTCTCTATTTTAGCCAATAGGAGATTGTTGTATTTGTTTGTGCTTAATTAGTTTGCTTCCATTTACTATCTAAAAATCTAATTTGCAAGGCATGGTTGTTAGCAGTTAGTTATTTGTATCCAAGGCAAAAACATGGGCAGGTAGTCATTTCCTTTTATGTAAAATACTAAAAATCCCCTCAAAAAATATTGTAAAGTGTACATATCTATACATCTTGTATGTAATTTTGTGTCTAAATGTAATGTCCCCTTCTCGAGCTTGATCTTTCCAGTTGACCGTTGGCCTATTCTGGAGACCCGTAGGCTATTCGGAAGGTGAAATTAGGGTTTCGTGTTTTGGAGGATGCTTTTGCTCGAGGTTGGTTGATTTAATGGCGGATTCTTTCTGGGTTTCCAGAGAGCTTCGTAGTGGTATGTTTTTCTTGGCTTTCTGAGCATCTTCAGGAATTCTATTTTTAGCAGTGGTCCAGTCAACATCAGCTCAGTCAACTTTCCTCTTCTGGCAGTTCATTGGGTAATTCTCATTTTTGGCTTAAGGGGTTCATTTTGAAGATATAAGTTATTTTAAGTCAAAATGTTTTATTTTAAAATACCCCTTGGCCTAGTGATATAACTTAACAGTGGTTTTAAAGAAGGGGACTTTGAGGGGTATTTTCTCATGAAGGAAATATTTTAATATTTCTAAAGTCTATAATTGCTCAAGGGAAAATGGACGCCTTTTGAAGGAGTTTATATTTTATTTAAAAAAGAGAAGTGATTAATATCTCTCAAGGAAGGTACGCCATTGGGAAGAAAGAGTTTGGATCAAAGTTTAAACCTAAAAAAGTGCAGATCTGTCTAAAACAGAATATTCAGTTTGGTATCTGAGTGAAGAAAAGGGGCTTGGCATTTTTGTTAAGCAAGGAGAATCCTCTTAATTGATGTACGCTGTATTGTTCTAATTCTATGCTCTTGGCAGGTGGTTTCTCTTCATATTGTAAGCTGAACAGTAGTACTGTCAGCAATTCTCTAATCTTGCTTATCATGTTTTGTAATGATTACTTTACATTCTGAAGTTGCATTGTATTTCTTGATATCTCCGCCATATGGTCGCCTCATTTCCATACTGGAATTGGGTAGTACATGCTTGGTGTTGAGTTTGCTTTCAGCATATTAGATGGTAGGGATCCTCTGACCATATGCTCGTCGTTCGCCGACGCATTTCTTGGTTAGAGTTCGTGTATAAGCATTTCCATTAAGATCCTCTGACCATATGCTCGCCATCACTTGGACCCATTCTTGGTTAGAGTTCCTTCCAACTCTGTTCCTGCATTCAGATCCTCTGACCAATGCTCACACCTTGCCCACATCGGGATCCTGGTGTACATTCTGGTTAGAGTTGCTTCAACATCGTTTTTGGTTTAAAGCTAACCCTAACGACTGTGTATTGCTCTGCTTATTGTAATTGAAAATTTGAAAAAAATTGGCTCGGAATATTTCAGTGGTATCAAAGCCACGTATCCTGCCATCCTGTGAAACAAACCGTCTATGAGTGACAGAGAAAAGAGATACATAGCAAGGGAAGACAAGAAGGCTACAAATCAGTTTCAGCTCTATCAGGCTCCAGAAGGTCAGACTGCTTCAGAGGTTTTGAGGGCTCATTGGGAGTCTTCTCAGGAAACGGATATGGCAGAAGGTGAGAGGTCAGTCGGGGGTAACGAGAGGGTTACTGTAAAGAACCGGACCAATTTTTTTTTTTATTTTTTCACAAATGATTACAATGCAACATGCACCCGTTAAGGTTAGCATAAACCAAAACGATGCGGAAAGTAACTCTAACCAGAATGTACACCAGGATCTCGATGTGAGCAAATCTGAAGCTGTCGAAGATCTCAAGAAATGCTGAACAAGAACTCTAGCAAGAATCGCGCCGGTGAGCAGCGAGCATTAGGTAGAAGGATCCTATCCTATTACTGTCTTGAAAGTGGCTCAGCACCAGAGTATGTGCTTTCTCAATCCGGAAGGATAGGGAGGCAACCATATATGGCGGTATGAGAAAATTACAATGCAAACAAATAAATAAATGACAAGCCAGCCTCTTCCACTTATTGATTAGAGTACAAGTAAATACAAAGATGAGAGGAGAAAATTCTTGTGATTACTCTTTGTTAAACTTATCAATGAAGAACACTTGATATCATAAGATTAAAATCATTTCAAAGCTATAACAAGTTAAGAACTTTCTTTCACACTCCCAAACTCACTGAATATTAACTCCTCACACATCTAATGAACTTACTCAAATCTGGTATGTCTGTTTTTGACAGAATTGATACAGAACAGCAGCCTGGTAACTCACTAAAATGCACGTAGCTAGCTCCAAACTCAACCTATTGATGAGATATCAAATGCAGATTACTCTATTAATGATGGCGACTAAGATGCAACCCCAAAACCACCCCAAACATGCCTTAATTATTTTGCACAGATTTCAATGTCACTTCAAGATGGTACGGCCCAGCTGCAAGGGCGAATTTTCTCTATAAAATCACACAGTCACTAATAAAATCTGATAATGTGCTAGAATGGGCGCCTTTCATAGACAAATCATTAGACTCAATACCCAGAATGATAGCAATTATATTTCATGAGCTATGAGTGAAACTTACATTCTTCAATGATATTCAGCAACATCAGAAATATGATAATAGATGCAAACTAGAACTCCAAAATGCAATTACTCAACTGAAAATGCAATAATACCTAATACATGCTAACCTCTCAACTAGTTGCTATCTTTCAAGCAAGAAGAAGAGCCAATGCTAGGAGGTGTGCTTTCCTCGAAGCGAGTGCCTGAAGACAATCCAGCAGCATAACGGTGTAGTAGACAAAAGATCCCAAATGAAGAGCTGAGGCCTGATTAAATAGACGAGAGAGAAACATCTAGAAGCTTCCAGAGGGCGCCCAAACCCTAATTTCAAATTCACCTTTTTCCCTCCAAAAGATGGCGTCCTTTTTCATCAATAAAATATTTCACTTTTTTAAAATAAAATCAATCTCTCAAAAAGGCGTCCCTTTTCTTAGTCTCAATATTTGACATTAAAAATATAATTTATCTCCTTATGACGCCTTGACCCTCAAAAGTCCCCTTTTTAAAAACAACTTAAAGTTGTACTGCTAGGCAAAGGGGTATAATATTAAAATAATAATATTATAATGAAAATACTTATCTCTCCAAGAAAAATGCGCCCAAGGCCAAGAACTGAAGTGCCAGCTGAAACAACTGAAGAAGAGGTCCAACTGAACTGAACCCAAACTGTCCACTGCCAAAAATAGAATTTACTAAAAATAGTAAATTCGCGAAGTTGCCCGGAATGACAAACTGAACACACCACTGCGAAGCTCTCTGAACACCCAGAAAGAATCCGCAATCAGAGTCCCAAACTCCAAGCAACACCTCCTCAAAACTAGGAAACCCTAATTTCACCATCCGCATAGCCTACGGGTCTCCGGAATAGGCCAACGGTCAACTGAAACGATCACCGCTGAGAAGGGGACATTACAGTCCGCCCTCCCCAAGATTGCTTGCCCTCAAGCAATCGCAAGTCTGGATGCTGTAGAATCTCCTCATTCTCCCACGTAGCATCCTCCAATGGTAAATTCTTCCACTTTACCAAATACTCTTTGATTGTTCTCCTCCTCAAGGAACGCTCTCTGGAATCAATAATCTGTTCTGGAACCAAAGTCAACTGCCCTTCTTCATCCAAAGGAGGTAACTGTGATGAAGCCACAACATTGTGTCCAAGTGCCTTTTTGAGGCGAAGACACATGGAAGACATTGTGGACCTTACTACTCGAAGGTAGTTCCAACTCATAAGCCACCGCTCCAACCTTTCTAACAACTTTGAATGGTCCATAGAAGCGTGGTTTAAGCTTCTCAGCTCCACTCTTCTTAAGTGTGGACTGTCTGTAAGGCTGAAGCCGAAGATATACCATATCACCAACCTCAAATGAGCGCTCAACACGCTGCTGATCAGCGTACATCTTCTGCTGATTTTGTGCCATTTGAATGTTGTCCTTCAAGGATTTCAAAACATCTTGGCTTTGCTGCAACCAATCTTTGGCTTGGGGAGCTTTGCTATCGCCAAACACCAAATCAGCAAAGCTTGGAGCCTCGTAACCATAGAGGGCCATGAATGGAGACATCTTTATTGACATGTGGAAAGATGAATTGTAGCAATATTCTCCCAAGTGGAGCCATTTCACCCATGCTCTTTGCTGCTCCGAGACATAATTCCTGAGATAGCCCTCCAACCATTTGTTCACAATCTCCGTTTGACCATCTGTTTGTGGGTGATAGCTAGTGCTTGGAGTAAGCACTGTACCACTCATCCTAAAAATTTCCTGCCAAAAGGTGCTTAGGAACTTGCTGTCCCTATCACTCACAATGTTTTTAGGCAACCCATGCAATCTAAACACTTCATGGAAGAACAAATCTGCAACTTGAGCTGCTGAAAATGTGCTAGTGATGGCAAAAAAATGAGCGAACTTGGTCAATCTGTCAACTACCACATAAATACAGTCTTTGCCTTGAGCCTTAGGCAATCCGGTGATGAAATCCATCGAGATGCTTTCCCATTTTTGATTGGGAATGGGAAGTGGCTGCAGTAGACCAGCTGGGAGAGAGTGCTCATTTTTGTTCATTTGGCATGTGCTACACTCCTTGATGTAACGCTGAACATCATCTTTCAACCCCTTCCAAGAGAACCTCTCTCGAATCTGCCTATAAGTCTTGAAATAACCTTGATGACCAGCAAGTGGGATGTCATGAAAAGTCATCAAAATCTTCTTCTTAAGTTTAGAATCAGCCACCAAGAAGATTCTTCCCTTGTAGTGTATCAACCCATCAACTACCTTGTACCTTTCATCATGAAAAGTACCTTCAATAACGTTGGTTGCAAACTGATTTTTGGCATAATCAGCAAGCAACAACTCCTTCCAATCAGCATTAAGCTCACACAATGAGCTCAAGTGAGGCCTTCTGGACAAAGCATCAGCCACAATGTTGTTTTTCCCTTTGACATACTCGATGTCAAAATCGTAAGCTTGAAGCTTACTCACCCACTTCTGCTGTCTTTCATTCAAATCCTTCTGATGCATGAAGTGCTTGAGACTGTTGTGATCAGTCTTGACCACGAATTTGCTCCCCACCAGATATTGTCTGAACTTGGCTAGTGCATGCATGATTGCAAGCATTTCTTTGTCATAGATAGAATAGGTTCTTTCAACCCCCCTTAATTTTCTGCTTTCAAACACAATAGGATGCTTATCTTGCATCAAAACAGCCCCAATACCTTCCCCTGATGCATCACACTGTAACTCGAAGGGTTTGGAGAAATCTGGTATGGCCAATACTGGACAAGAACTCATGATTTTCTTGAACTTATCAAACACACTCTGAGCTTTTTCTGACCACATGAAAGCCCCCTTTTTAGTGAGGTCAGTAAGAGGAGCAGCACTTTGAGAATACCCCTTTACAAACCTTCTGTAGAAGCCACAAAGACCCAAGAATCCCTTCAAATGAGTCAAATTTTCTGGAGGTGGCCAATCTACTATAGCCTTGATCTTTTCTGGATCAACCTTCACCCCTTCAGCGCTGATTATGTGGCCAAGGTAGAGCAGCTCCTTCATTCCAAATTCACATTTGGACTCTTTTGCAAACAAACTTTCTGATTCAAGAATGCTAAGCACTTCCTCCAAGTGCTTGAGGTGTTCTTCCCACGTCTTGCTGAAGATGAGAATATCATCAAAGAAGATTAACACAAATTTCCTCAACTGCTTCTGGAAAACTCTGTTCATGCAAGACTGGAAAGTGGCTGGAGCATTAGTCAAGCCAAAGGGCATGACTAGGAACTCAAAATGACCATAGTGGCATCTGAATGCCGTCTTCTCAACATCTGAACCCCTCATCCGGATTTGATAGTATCCCGATCGCAAATCAATTTTGGAGAAGAATTTAGCACCATGTAGCTCATCAATGAGCTCATCGATCCGAGGAATAGGATACCGATTTTTTATTGTACTTTGATTCAAGGCACGATAATCCACACACATGCGGATGGTGCCGTCCTTCTTCACAAGAACTACAGCTGAAGCAAAAGGACTCTTGCTAGGACGAATGAAACCCATCTCCAGAAGTTCTCTTATGTTCTTCTCAATTTCATCCTTCTGCTTCTTAGGATATCTATATGGTGTTGTGATGACTAGTTTGGCCCCTTCTTTAAGTTCAATAACATGCTCAGCACCTCTTTCTAGTGGTGGCCCAGGTGGTAGATCAGCAAACACCTTACTCCTTTTGGTGAGTATAGACTGAATATCTGGAGGGTATTCTCTCTTTGTCTCAACTGGACTAGCAGAAAGAACCATGCATTTCGCAGCCCACTCCACTTGATCATGTCTAATCAGCCTCTCCATCCTTTTGAACGAAACTATGCGAGGCCCACCATTGGACATTCCTCTCAACACAACCCTCTTTCCATCAGATTGAAACTTGAGCTCCATTGTTTGTAGATTGAGAGAGATTTCACCAAGTGAACGTAACCATTGTATGCCCAAAACTGCATCTGTGTCACCAATAGTAACCACATAGAAGTCATCCTTGACTTCATAGTTTCCCAATTGTAAAGACATGTTAGGAACTCTTCGGGTACAAGAAATATGAAAACCATCAGCCACCATGACTTTGAAGCCTTCGAATTCTTCAGTTTTGAGTCCTCTCTTTGCAACCACACCTTCATCAATGAAGTTATGTGTTGCACCAGTATCAATTAATGCCACAATACGATGACCTCCTACTCCACCACGAACCTTGAAAGATTCGTTCTTTTGGAAACTAGAGAGTTGGGCAATAGGGCCCCCAACTCCTTGCTCATGATCGGACTCTTTTGTGGCTCTTTCGTCTTCGCTGTCCCCAAAATAAGACTGCTGATCAGACATATCAGATGCTGATTCATAATCAGAATAGGTCCCCATTTGATTATAACGCCCTCTTCCAGGACATCTATGGCCTTTAGTCCAAGGCTCTAAGCATGTGTAACACTTGCCCTCCTTTCTGAGCTGTTCACGTTGCTCTTCAGTCAACTTAGGTGGGAACTTCTTGTGCTGATTAGAAGAATGTATCTTATCCTTATCCTTCTTATGGCCAAAAGGCTTAGGCGGAAATTTAGGCCTAGGGGCTGATAACTCCATACTACGAGCCTTCTTGATTGCCTCATCAAGACTTGGTGGATCGAAAGCTTTAACCCACCCTTTCAAGGGTTCAACCAAACCTTCAGAAAACAACACAACCAATCTTCTTTCGGTGATGTTGGGCACCATCACAGAAAGCCTCTGGAAATCAGCAATGTAAGAATCCAAGGAGCCATGCTGCTTCAGTTGTGCAAGCTCACGAAATCTTACTTCAGGATCTTTAGTATCGAACCTTTCAATCAGCTTGTTGGTGAATTCTCCATAGGTTCGGATAAGGTTATGGCCAAGTGTGACCAAACCATGGTACCACCATTCATGGGCAGCCCCTTCTAAATGAAGTGTTGCAAACTTGATGGCATCTTCTTCTGGCATGGGACGAAGTGAAAGGTAGTTGTCTAACTTCTGAACCCACGATCTTGCCGAACACTTATCACTTCCATCAAAGTGAGCCAATGTTACCTTCCCTAAGGCTTGATGAAAATCAGTTCTAGGAGCCATATAAGCTCGGTTATCAACTCTTCCTCCGTGTCTTCTGTTTCTCTGATTCAAGAATTGATCAAAGGACCATTGGTCCCTAAGATCAGGAGGTAGGGTAGCATACTCCATGTAGGCTTGCCTGGCATCGTCTACCAAAGGAATGGTAGCTTCAACTTGCTGTTCTTCCCTCGGAGTGAATGTAGGAAAGAGTGGTCTAGAGGCTGATCCGCTAGAGATGGCATCATGCTGTCCAATGGTTCTACTGCCTCCATTACCATTGTTCCCATTATTCCCATTGTTTCCATTGACTCCACTGCTTTCTCCTGTAGCATGGTTTTGACTCGGAGTATGGTTCTGAGAAGTTTGCTGGTCCATCCGAGCAAGTAACCGAGACATCATCTCAATCATTCCATCAAACTTCTTTTCCATCCTTGCATCCTTCTCATCTATGGCCTGCCTAAGATTGTCTGACATGTTCTCAACTGTTTTACCCTGTATCCACTGCTGTTTCTGTTTCTCTCAAAGCTTCTGAGAGAGTATCTGCTTCTGGCACTGGCGGAAGCTATGTCTGATGTCTTCTGGCCTGACCTCTGGTGTAGTATTGCAATCACTGTCACTCATCTGACCACTGAATCACTGTTGGGCACAGGTTGGCAGAATCATGGCTCTGATACCACTGTAATGAACCGACCAATTTTTTTTTATTTTTCACAATGATTACAATGCAACACGCACCCGTTAAGGTTAGCATAAACCAAAACGATGCGGAAAGTAACTCTAACCAGAATGTACACCAGGATCCCGATGTGGGCAAGGTGTGAGCATTGGTCAGAGGATCTCAAGGAAAAATGCTGAACAAGAACTCTAACCCAGAGATGCGCCGGTGAACGACGAGCATTCGGTCAGAGGATCCCTATCTATTGCAATACTGAAAATTAGCTCAACACCAAGTATGTGCTACTCAATCTGAGAAGGATAGGAGGCAACCATATGGCGGAGACTTGGGAAATTACAATGCAAACAAGTAAATAGGCGGCAAGCCAGCCTCTTCCACTTATTCAGTGGGAAGTACAAGTAAATACAAAATGAGAGGAGAGAATTGCTGACAGTACTACTGTTCAGCTTACAATAAATTAGAGAACCTGCCAGTATCATAAGATTAAAATCATTTCAAAGCTATAACAAGTTAAGAACTTTCTTTCACACTCCCAAACTCACTGAATATTAACTCCTCACACATCTAATGAACTTACTCAAATCTGGTATGACTGTTTTTGACAGAATTGATACAGAACAGCAGCCTGGTAACTCACTAAAATGCACGTAGCTAGCTCCAAACTCAACCTATTGATGAGATATCAAATGCAGATTACTCTATTAATGATGGCGACTAAGATGCAACCCCAAAACCACCCCAAACATGCCTTAATTATTTTGCACAGATTTCAATGTCACTTCAAGATGGTACGGCCCAGCTGCAAGGGCGAATTTTCTCTATAAAATCACACAGTCACTAATAAAATCTGATAATGTGCTAGAATGGGCGCCTTTCATAGACAAATCATTAGACTCAATACCCAGAATGATAGCAATTATATTTCATGAGCTATGAGTGAAACTTACATTCTTCAATGATATTCAGCAACATCAGAAATATGATAATAGATGCAAACTAGAACTCCAAAATGCAATTACTCAACTGAAAATGCAATAATATCCTAATACATGCTAACCTCTCAACTAGTTGCTATCTTTCAAGCAAGAAGAAGAGCCAATGCTAGGAGGTGTGCTTTCCTCGAAGCGAGTGCCTGAAGACAATCCAGCAGCATAACGGTGCAGTAGACAAAAGATCCCAAATGAAGAGCTGAGGCCTGATTAAATAGACGAGAGAGAAACATCTAGAAGCTTCCAGAGGGCGCCCAAACCCTAATTTCAAATTCACCTTTTTCCCTCCAAAAGATGGCGTCCTTTTTCATCAATAAAATATTTCACTTTTTTAAAATAAAATCAATCTCTCAAAAAGGCGTCCCCTTTTCTTAGTCTCAATATTTGACATTAAAATTATAATTTATCTCCTTATGACGCCTTGACCCTCAAAAGTCCCCTTTTTTTTAAAAACAACTTAAAGTTGTACTGCTAGGCAAAGGGGTATAATATTAAAATAATAATATTATAATGAAAATACTTATCTCTCCAAGAAAAATGCGCCCAAGGCCAAGAACTGAAGTGCCAGCTGAAACAACTGAAGAAGAGGTCCAACTGAACTGAACCCAAACTGTCCACTGCCAAAAATAGAATTTACTAAAAATAGTAAATTCGCGAAGTTGCCCGGAATGCCAAACTGAATACACCACTGCAAAGCTCTCTGAAAACCCAGAAAGAATCCGCAATCAGAATCCCAAACTCCAAGCAACAACCTCCTCAAAACTAGGAAACCCTAATTTCACCATCCGCATAGCCTACGGGTCTCCGGAATAGGCCAACGGTCAACTGAAACGATCACCGCTGAGAAGGGAACATTACAGTTACCAGCAACAGAGATGATAGTGGAAAGGGAAGAGAGAGATCGATAAGTCCGGGAAAGAGATTTGAAAGGAAGATGGATGCCTTAATGGATATGGTATCCCTCATGACGTGGAAAGTGGGCCAGAACACAATTCCACAAAGCAATTCAGGACATAGAGGAGAACACAGTGCCACCAACCAGCATGATGGACATGCTGCTCAGCCTGCTTCAAACAACACATACATTTCTTCCAGACCTTTCAAACCCACCTTCTTGGCACCAGTAAACACTCAACCTGATCCAGAAGAAAATACTTCATTTGTTGAACAGTTGAGACTCGGCCGTGCTAAGTATGATTCTCTACCTGGTGAAATTAAGATGGATATGTCTTATAATGATTTTATGAACCATAAAAGGAAGAACAGAGGACAAGGAAGACAATATGAACAAAGAAAAACAACAGTACATGGGGATTTGCATCAAGCTGTCAACAAGGTCATGCTTCCACATTCTGATGGGAGTGACAACAGCTCAGTCAGAGCTTGGATACAGAAGTTAGATAATTATCTAGCTCTTAGACCCATGGCGGAAGAGGAGGCGATTAAGTTCGCTACGCTACACCTAGATGGGGTGGCGCACGAGTGGTGGTACCATGGCCTAGTCACCTTGGGTCATCGGTCTATCACTACCTATGATGAGTTCACCAATAGGCTCATCGAGAGATTTGAGAAAAAAGATCCTGAAATACATTTCAGAGAATTGGCACAGCTTAGGCAATATGGCACAGTTGATGCCTACATAGCTGAGTTTCAGAGACTCTCAGTCATGGTCACAGGAATCACTGAGAGGCGTTCGGTGATCCTATTCAGTGAAGGATTGATGGAGCCACTCAAGGTTGGATTAAAGCTTTTGATCCACCCTCCCTACAGGAGGCAATGAAGAAAGCAAGGAACATGGAGTGGGCTGCTCCTAAAGCAAAGTTTCAATCCAAGCCATCCTTTCACAAAGGGGATAAAGGAAAAAGACCTCATCAAAGACCTCATTTAAGACCTCATCATAAGGAGTTCAAACAGCATAACCCTCATGTCACAAGATTGGATCCAGAGACACTTAACGAACTCAGAAGAAAGGGGTTATGTTTCCGGTGTAGAGAGAAATGGTCTCAAGATCATGTTTGCCCAAAGGGAGTCAAATTTCATCAGATTGAGTACTATTCATCTAGTGAAAGTAATTCTGATTTTTCAGACCAGCAGTCTGATTTTGATGATAGTGAAGTGGAAAGAACTCCAGAAGAGTCCGAAGATGAAAGGGGAAGTGGAGGTACTTTGGCTCAACTTTCGAGCTTTCAAAAGAATGAATCCTTCAAAGTTCGAGGGATGATTAAGGGGCAGCGAATAGTTGCTTTGATTGATACCGGGGCAACACATAACTTCATTGATGAAGTTGTAGTGGCAAAGAAGGGGCTGCAAACAGAAGAGTTTGAAGGCTTCAAGGTTATGGTTGCGGATGGGTTTCACATCTCGTGCACCAAGAAGATCTCAAACATGACTATGCAATTGGGAAACTATGAAGTCAAGGACAACTTCTATGTAGTCAACATTGGAGATACGGATGCCGTTCTAGGCATTCAGTGGCTGCGATCACTTGGAGAGATCTCTCTAAATCTGCAAACCATGGAGCTTAAGTTTCAATCCGATGGGAAGAAGGTAGTACTAAGAGGAATGTCTAATGGGGGTCCTCGGATTGTGTCGTTCAAGAGAATGGCAAGGCTGATTCGTCATGATCAAGCTGAGTGGGCTGCAGAATGTATGATTCTTCCTGCTAGTCCGGTTGAAACTAAGAGAGACTATCCTCCTGATATTCAGTCTTTACTCACAAAGAAGAGCAAGGTATTTGCCGATTTACCTCCTGGACCACCACCTGAACGGGGTTCAGAGCATATCATAGAGCTCAAGGAAGGAGCTAAACCAGTTATTACAACTCCATATCGGTACCCTAAGAAGCAGAAGGACGAGATTGAGAAAAACATTCAAGAACTCTTGGAGATGGGCTTCATTCGTCCAAGCAAGAGCCCCTTCGCTTCAGCAGTTGTTCTTGTGAAGAAGAAAGATGGTACCATGCGCATGTGTGTGGACTATCGTGCTTTGAATCAAAGCACCATCAAAAACCGATACCCCATTCCGAGGATAGATGAGCTCATTGATGAGCTACATGGAGCCAAGTTCTTTTCAAAGATCAATTTGAGATCGGGCTACCACCAGATTCGGATGAGGGGATCTGATGTTGAGAAGACAGCTTTTAGATGTCACTATGGCCACTTCGAGTTTCTAGTCATGCCATTTGGGTTGACTAATGCTCCTGCTACCTTCCAGTCTTGTATGAACAAAGTCTTTCAGAAGCAGTTGAGGAAGTTTGTATTGATATTTTTTTATGACATCCTGATTTTCAGCAAGACATGGGAAGAACATGTCAAGCACTTGGAGGAAGTGCTTAGCATCCTAGAATCTGAGAGCTTGTTTGCCAAAGAATCCAAATGTGAATTTGGAATGAAGGAGCTACTTTACCTTGGTCACATAATCAGTGCTGAGGGAGTGAAGGTTGATCCTGAAAAGATCAAGGCAGTTGTTGATTGGCCACCCCCTAAGAACTTGACTCAATTGAAAGGGTTCTTGGGTCTTTGTGGATTTTACAGAAGATTTGTGAAAGGCTACTCACAGAATGCTGCTCCTTTTACTGATCTCACGAAAAAAGGGGCTTTTTGTTGGTCAGAAAAGGCTCAAACTACTTTTGATAAGTTTAAGAGGATCATGAGCTCTTGTCCGGTCCTGGCCATTCCAGATTTTTCAAAGCCTTTCGAGCTACAATGTGATGCATCCGGTGAAGGAGTTGGGGCTGTTTTGATGCAAGACAAACATCCCATTGTGTTTGAGAGCAGAAAACTAAGAGGTGTTGAGAGGACCTACTCCATCTATGACAAGGAAATGCTTGCCATTATGCATGCATTAGCTAAGTTCAGACAGTATTTGGTGGGAAACAAGTTCGTGGTCAAGACTGATCACAATAGTCTCAAACACTTCATGCATCAGAAGGATTTGAACGATAGGCAACAAAAGTGGGTGAGTAAGCTTCAAGCTTACGATTTTGACATTGAGTATGTCAAGGGGAAAAATAACATTGTGGCTGATGCTCTATCTAGGAGACCCCATTTGAGCTCATTGTGTGAGCTTACTGCTGATTGGAAGGACATGTTGCTTGCTAATTATGCCAAAAATCAGTTGGCAACCAGCATCATTGAGGGTACTTTTCATGACGAAAGGTACAAGGTAATTGAAGGGCTGATACACTACAAGGGTAGATCTTTTTGGTGGCTGATTCTAAGCTCAAAAAGAAGATTTTGTTGACATTTCATGACATTCCGCTTGCTGGTCATCAAGGGTTCTTTAAGACATATAGGCAGATCCAAGAAAAATTTTCTTGGAAATGGTTGAAAGGGGAAGTTCAACGCTACATTCAGGAGTGTCCCACTTGTCAAATGAACAAGAATGAGCATACTCTATCTGCTGGTCTGCTGCAACCTCTCCCTATTCCCAATCAAAAATGAGAAATCATATCGATGGACTTCATCACGGGGTTGCCCAAGGTCCAAGGGAAGGACTGTATCTATGTTGTAGTGGATAGACTAACAAAATTTGCTCACTTCTTCGCCATTACCAGCTCTTTTTCAGCAGCCCAAGTTGCAGATCTGTTTTTTCATGAGGTGTTTAAGTTACATGGGTTGCCAAAAAACATTGTGAGTGATAGGGACAAGAAGTTCCTAAGCACTTTTTGGCAAGAGGTCTTTAGAATGAGTGGTACTATGCTTACTCCAAGCACTAGTTATCACCCCCAAACAGATGGACAAACTAAAATAGTGAACAAGGAAGGCTATTTGAGAAACTATGTTTCGAAGCAGCAGAGAGCATGGGTGAAGTGGCTTCACATAGGCGAATAGTGTTATAATTCTTCTTTTCACATGTCAATAAGGATGTCACCTTTCTTGGCTCTTTATGGTTATGAAGTTCCTAGCTTTGCTGATTTGGTGTTTGGTGATAGCAAAGCTCCTCAAGCCAAGGATTTGCTGCAGCAGAGTCAAGACATCATGAAATCATTGAAGAACAATCTTCAGATTGCACAAAATCAGCAAAAGATGTATGCTAATCAACGGCGTGTTGAGCGCTCTTTTGAGGTTGGAGATATGGTTTATCTCCGACTACAGCCTTACAGACAGTCTACTCTCAAGAAGAGTGGAGCTGAGAAGCTCAAACCTCGTTTCTATGGGCCGTTCAAGGTTATCAGAAAGGTGGGAGCAGTAGCTTATGAGTTGGAGCTACCTTCGAATAGCAGGGTACACAATGTCTTCCACGTGTCTCGCCTCAAGAAGGCACTTGGACACAATGTTGTTGCTTCATCACAGTTACCACCTTTGGATGAAGAAGGATAGTTGGTTTTGATTCCAGAGGAGATTCTTGATTCCAGAGAGTGTTCTTTGAGAAAAAGAACAATCAGAGAATACTTGGTGAAGTGGAAAAACTTGCCTATGGAGGATGCAACTTGGGAGAATGATGAGATTCTGCAGCATCTAGGTTTGCGATTGCTTGAGGACAAGCAATCTTGGGGAGGGCGGACTGTAATGTCCCCTTCTCGAGCTTCATCTTTCCAGTTGACCGTTGGCCTATTCCAGAGACCCGTAGGCTATTCGGAAGGTGAAATTAGGGTTTCGTGTTTTGGAGGATGCTTTTGCTCGAGGTTGGTTGATTTAATGGGGGATTCTTTCTGGGTTTCCAGAGAGCTTCGCAGTGGTATGTTTTTCTTGGCTTTATCAGCATCTTCAGGAATTTACTATTTTTAGTAAATTCTATTTTTAGCAGTGGTCCAGTCAGCATCAGCTCAGTCAACTTTCCTCTTCTGGCAGTTCATTGGGTAATTCTCATTTTTGGCTTAAGGGGTTCATTTTGAAGATATAAGTTATTTTAAGTCAAAATGTTTTATTTTAAAATACTCCTTGGCCTAGTGATATAACTTAACAGTTGTTTTAAAGAAGGGGACTTTGAGGGGTATTTTCTCATGAAGGAAACACTTTAATATTTCTAAAGTCTATAATTGCTCAAGGGAAAATGGACGCCTTTTGAAGGAGTTTATATTTTATTTAAAAAAGAGAAGTGATTAATATCTCTCAAGGAAGGTACGCCATTGGGAAGAAAGAGTTTGGATCAAAGTTTAAACCTAAAAAAGTGCAGATCTGTCTAAAACAGAATATTCAGTTTGGTATCTGAGTGAAGAAAAGGGGCTTGACATTCTTGTTAAGCAAGGAGAATCCTCTTAATTGATGTACGCTGTATTGTTCTAATTCTATGCTCTTGGCAGGTGGTTTCTCTTCATATTGTAAGCTGAATAGTA